>VDFB02268609.1:0-95090 GCA_007258455.2 Sequoia sempervirens
TTCAATGTTTTGTAGAGTTATTTGTTTTTTTAAAAATAGGGATTTGGCGGCTTATGCTTGTTTCCTTTGTGTTGATCGACATCTAGAGTGCATTCCCTTTCTCCTCGCGTTCCCCGAATTTACCTTGATCTTCACTGATCTTTCTATACATCAGAAGGTCGAGTACGATATGACCAGTCCTGTTACCAATATTATCTTTTAGAGCATAAGGAATAGATTAAATAGCTGCCCATTATCCTTCGACACACCTCTCTATTGCCTTTGCTTCACCTGTATATTGTTCATCCACAAGGAACTCTCTCTCCATGTTTTTCTCTCATCTCTTCCAATGTCGAACTCATGTAACCGACGTTTTTTATTAAAGGGATAGCCACTACTCATCCCCACTTTTTTATCTTCGTGTTTTTCTCTCTCTCTCCATGTTTTTCTATTGAATACCTTTCCATCATTATCTTTGATTTTGCGTAAAAACCGTTGAAGGCATAAAATCCTTTGTTCTCAGCACATCCCCTCCAATAAAGAATACGTCATCTTTAAATTCCACCCCAAAAAAGTGTCCTTTGCTGCCTGTCCTCCTACATTAATGCTCAGAATGGCATCCTCCTGATTTAGCTCCATTTTCCCATTGTATGTAAATAGCCTAAGCCATGTTCTGCATAGCACAGGGTCATCCAAGTCACTATCTGAGCCCTCATTGTTGAAGAACATAGACATTTCTTTTGAAGTATCATTTGGGTGTTCAATCCCATTTTGTATATCTTTATTCTCGGCCTAAGGAAACATGGTTGACAAGTCTATAGTATCCTGAGGGTTAGACTTCAATGAAAACTGTAGGTTATCATGATCATCTAAAGAAGAAGTTACAGGGATTCTAATAACAAGTTCTTGGAAGAATGTGGATGAATTATTCAGCGTGTTTTCCATCAATATCCAGAGGAAGTCTACATCTCGTTTGGTTTGAGTAAAACAGATACATTTTCCACAACTCTCAACTGGTAGCCCGCGCTGCTAAGCTTACACAACCACTGTCTCCTCATTAGTCTTAATTAGATTTAAATTTTTAGATTCAAATTTTTAATTTAGTTTAGCTTTAGAAAAAAAAATTAGTCTTAATTAGATTTAAATTTTTAGATTTAATTTTTTTAAAAAAATTAGATTTTAGATTTAGATTTTCTAATTTAATTTAGATTTAGATTTTTTAGTTAGTTTAGATTTAAATTTAGATTTTTGAATTGAATTTTTTTTAATTTAGTTAGATTTAAGATTTAAGATTTAGATTTTTTCTAATTTAGTTTAGCATTAAATTTAATTTACATTAAATTTAGATTTTAGATTTTAGATTTTTTTCTAATTTAGTTAAGAGTTAGATTTTTTATTTAGATTTAAATTTAATTTAGATTAAATTTAGATTTTAGATTTTAATTTTTTCTAATTTAGTTTAGATTTAAATTTTTAATTTAGATTAATTAGATTTTTAGATTAGATTAATTTTGTTTATTAATTTTTATCTAGATTAAATGTTAGTTTTCTTTTTAGTTTAGTCTTTGAATTTTGTGACTAATCTTTGTTAATTTGGATTTTTCCAGGTTCGCATGTCAAATACTTAGAGTGAAAACTTGAATACACGTTTGTCGAAGACTAGAGGCTTGAAACTACTAATGACATTTGGTGTAGGACATTTCTTGAAGATTTGATTTTGAAAACCGATTGTCTTTTAGTATAGCAAACACTTTGATTGGTGCTTAAAAATAACATTTTATTTTTGTGTTTGGCACACTTGTGCATGTGTTGAGTGGACCTATTGCTAACACACACTATCCTCTCCCCTAGATTTCATCGTCTTGGGTGAAAGAGAAAAGTGTTAGTGATGCTCAAGTTTTCTTTTCTTAGAGGCCCTTCCTCGAAAGAGGGAACAACCTAAGCAGTAATAGGCTAAGGCCAAGATTCTTTCAAATCGCAATATAAAAAATGTGTTTGTGACGAAAGTCATGAGCAATAGGTGCAATTGAGTCATACAGACGAATGTCTCCCTTGGTACCCTTATGGTGCGTAAAAATCTATAGAGCGTAACATCTGCAGTCTGGAAGGCCTCCTAACCGAAGCGAATCGTCGTGTGTATGGCCACTTGAATGAAAGCCCTTATTAAGAACCAACTGTTGTAGTAGCCAAAATCCTTCTATTTGCTAATGCAGGAGGTCAGACCTCTAAAGTTGTCCCATGTTCTCACAGTTCAAAGTTGAGATAGCAAGTTCCTTGAGATCTTCGGGTCTTTGGGAATTCAAATTTTGGTGTGCCCGAGAAGTGTGTGTCATGTAAGGGGGGCCAGTGTCAGCAAATTTCTAAGCTATCCGCTTTGAATAAGTGTGGCTCGGATTTATCTGCAATGGGAATCCAACAAATATTATCTCTGCCAACCTAGTATTTGTACTTGAATGTGCTTTTATCTCAATTGCAACAGTCAAACAACATTCACAATAAAAAACACACAAACAAACACCACACCCAAAACTGACAACATTTCAACCTCAAAAAAAACTAGGCCTACATACCCAAAACAAACTTGGCATTCAAATCTATTTAGACCAAGGACTTGCTTACCTCATCTCTACCATTATCCATTCATCCATCACCTCATCTTTTTGCATTAAACATTCCCCGTAGGTCAAACTTTAGGTCATCCTTTGAGCTTGCATAAACCTCTTGATTAGGAAGTCCAACAAACTTAGACTAGACCATAACTTCAAATCTATATTCTCTTGACCTTATCTTTCAGACAACAATCATCCTAGACCTCGTTGTTTAGGTTGGTTCCTCAACTCATCGGTCTAGTTTGAGACCACCTTGTCAACACATCTTATCAGTCTACTTTACCCAAGGTCATTGATAATCAGATTAGTTGCTATACATATTTTAGTTTGATTAGCAATCGTATCTTAGGTTTGCCAAAAGACTAGGTCATACTATTCCATCCCTTCATTCCACACTTTGCATACCTTAGTCATAGACTATCGTCACCTTGACTCTTAATCTAGGTATATTTATTAGGCATCCCTACATATTCAAAAATACAAAAAAATATCACTTAGGTTGCATACCTTAGACTTAAGTCACTCTCTTTGCATTTTCATACCTTGGACATCATACCATAGATTTTGGACCATAGTGACATCATGTCTTCAATTCACCTTGATATGCTTCTTAGTCAAGCTGAATACCAATTATTCCACAATGGTAAATGTCAACAAGCTATAGAACTTAGAAGACAATTCACTCATCCTCCACACCAACCAAGCACAACCCATAGTCAACCACCCATCTATCCATCATCATCATCATCATCATCACCTATCAATTGGTATTCAACTTGACTAGGGGCAAGATCATGTTTGTCCTTGGATTCTTGTACATGCGTGATTGCTTTCTTGTAGGCATCATTTACATGCATTTTTCATGATCCTTATAGTCACCTTCATTCATAACAAATCCGTCCTCCATCATCTTCACGTTTTCCATCATAACGCTTGACATTATGTGTCTTTTCGTCTCTCCCATCCCACCCTAATAAATTGGTCTTATACCTAACTGGGGCAATTTCCTAACACCTGGCTTCATTAGATTCTACACTTTTCACTAGAGGTCAAAACATTTGAAAAAAGACAAAAAAATCAAAACATTCGAAAATCCAAAAAAAAACAAATATTCACAAAAATCCAAAAAAATCATAAAACTTCAAAAAAACAAGAAAATCAAAACATGTCAAAACCCAAAAACATTCAAATAACTTTCAAAAATCCCAAAAAACAGAGTCAAAGTCAGTCATATTAGTCTTGGTCATTGTCGAACTACGTTACCTCTACGACTGGACGTAGGCAAGGCCATATGTCGATGTGCCCTCAAGGCATTAGGTCAGTCCTTTAGGTGTTAAATAAAATCATGATTCAATCATTTTTCATTGAAACAAATTCAAGGTTCATGTCGAACTACAAGGTATTTGTGCATTGCTACATAGGCAAGGCCATCTATCGATGAGCCCCTGAGGCCCCCTAGGTCAGTCTTTTAGGATTCGTCAAGTCAATCAAAATAAATTGGACATTGTCAACTCATATGTGAAATAATCATCTAAACTTCAAACAAAAATCATTAATCAACAAGAAAAGCAAGCCAACAAATCTTCAAGTCAAATCAATCAAACCAATCGCATCGATCAAAACCAATGGTCTTATACAAGATGTGTCCTTCCTCAAACCAGATCTTGTCACTATCACACTTCGTCATTTGCCTTATACAGGTAGTTACATGATCAAAACTAGACTTGACATCTTATACAACATGTTTCTTCTCTTGAAACCAGGCCTTGTCAAAACAATCAACCTATCACTCACTTCGTCCCTTGACACATTGGCAAATACTTATTGGCAAACAATCTGAATGGTTGTTGATCTTGTTGGTCTATTTTGTCTTATTTTTTACATTTGCTTTGGTCATGTTACTAGCCACCTTGAGGGTGTCCCATGAAAGATTTAGAGGAGTGATGATGTCTCATGACTCGTCTTTTATTAGATTGTTGTCTATGGTTTGTTTTGACAAAAAGAATGGGTCAACATGACCCTTAGTATAAGTTAGGAAATTCCTTGTCTGTGACTGTCTGTTTTACAAATGGATGACCTTGCACACCTTGGTCTATGTCATACCATGGTGTTTGTTGTCCATTTTTCATATTTTACCGCCCAATGATGATTAAATGCAAAATCCTTGCATAGCAAAATATATATTTGCAAATTATCTCAACTAGCACTATCTCAACATCCATGTTGTCCATGCTAACATCCATGTCTTCCATGCTAACATTTCTTCTATTCCCCTTATATTTTCTTCCTCTTATCCATTTCAAGAGCACACTCGTGTCCTTTGAACCCACCTGTCCTCTCAAGGGGGCATACCACTACCTCCTTGTCATCCTTCCTCATCCTACTTTCACTAGGGCATATCTTTTTCTTTGACACGTGATAAACTACATTTGTATCAAAGAGGGGAAAATGTAGACACTGAGAAATGTCTTAGGAATGCTAACACCATTTTTCCATTGTCTAGGGTCATATTTCTACTATTAATTAATTAATTTTTAATTATTTAATTAATTTCTCCATTACTCCTGATTAATTAAATAAATTACATTTATTTAATTGTCACAGATGTCTTTAATTTCTATAATTAAATAAATTTATATTTATTTAATTATTTATCATTTTCCATTATAATTGAATAATTATGTTAATTATTTAATTATTCACTTTTAGATTTTTCTGATATAAATTAATTAAATCTTATGTAACTAATGACTTGCCTTTTCGCTCATCTTTTTGAAATAAAGTGTCATTTAATCAAAAAGATAACTTGACTTTTCCTCTTGCATTTAAATAATGTTTCTATTATTTGAAAATGCATTTTCCTCTTCAAACTAATTGATTTTGTCGAAAAATCGTTCAATTTCCTCATTCTCCTTCACTTTCAATCTTATCTTCTCTCGTCTCATTTAATTTCGACCATTGATATAAATAAAAATCATCTAATCTTGACCGTCCATTTTCCATCCGGCTCTCTATAAATAGTGTTGTTATTTATCATTTTGACATCTGGAGAGTTTATGCTACCGTGTTGTTGAGAAAATACTTTCTTTGATATTTTGTTGTCATTTACTTAGGCTACATTCGAATACGAGGGCAAGCATCATTTAATAGCAAAATGGAGAAGAGTTGTGGAGATAATTCAATGAATGCATGAAGGATTGAGTGATATTATTTCATTTTGTTTTATGCTTTTATGCTTGTATTGTCCTCGATAGTTTATTAGGGTTTTTGTGTTTATCGATCTAATATGCTTTAAACTTGAAAATCAAACGCTAATTACAACTAGTAGAGAATAATTTTATATAAAGTAAATCAATGAATGCAGTTAGAACACTAATGGTTATCACAACAAGTAAATATAATTAGTGGAAAAGTAATTTAGTAGTCTTGAAACAAGTTATTTAGAAGTCAACATCAAAAAACATTAATATCATGCATGTGAGCTCACTAGATGTCTCAATATATGTTTGGTGATATATTGAATCACAATGGCATATGAACCTATACAAAATGATGGTCAAGTGAGTAAGACTAAGTAGTGTTGATATGTCATAATGCAACCATTAATGGTTCTCAAGGACTTATTATTACTTCATCGGTGTTTCTAATTTCACCTGGAATAATCTTGAGCGTATTTTTGGCTAGAAATATGAAGGACGTTATTTAGATTTTATGGCCCTTCTTCCTCACATCAATTTTGACAAATCCTAAATATAAAGTCTTACTATCATCGAGTCGGATTTCAAACATAAATTAAATCAAGAACAAAGATAGAAACAAATACAATCATCATCAGCATGTGATTGAATCATAGGTAGAGAAACATGGCTTGTTTATTGAGTTACAAATAAATCATCACATAGGATTGATCTTATATAGTAAGGATAAATTTGTTTATAATTTTGTAATCCCATGAAGCCTGACTTATAATGAGAATGCATTTCTTTAGTAAGAGACACATTGTAGGGATATGTCTTCTTAGTTGTTAGACTATTAAGGTATGATAAATATATTCTAAAATAGAGAATAACGTAAGATGATGTAAGATGATAGAAGATGATACGTTATGGTTGGAGTTAATAGGATACAATAGTATAAAAATGAATTAAGCCATTTGGAAAGTATAGAGTATATGTATGAGAATGTACAAGAAAGAGTTTAGAATAAAAAATAGTATGCAAGTGTGTTATATGTGAATATATGTATCATCTTCAAATTTTGTTTATTGTTAATATTTGTGTAATCTAACTCTTGTATATTATTAATTCTAACCCATGATTTGGCTCTGATACCAAATGTAATATCACTTTTTCTCTTAAATTTGTTTAAGTATTAGCAACGGGTTTAATAGTTAAATGTTACCTGATACCTATATTAGAGTTAAGATAATTTACAAGATGTAATATTACTAAAATGATATCAATAACTAATATAAAATAACCAATGTAAACTATAATATGTAATAATTAGACAAGGATTCTAAAGTAAATAATTTAGTAAATTGAATACATATCCATATAATTCAATCAGATTAACATCAAAATCATATAGACAATATTCCCAATATGTTATCGAACAATAGTTTTCAATACTTATCTAAATAACAACACTTGGAAAAGTCACTCTCACCCTAGGAAGATGTTGGTGGTATTGGCTCTTGCTATGGAACAATCTAGGAGGAAACAATTCCTTTCGGAACACAACACTCTATTGCACTCTACACAAGTGTTGGTTCAACAAAACAATGCTCAACACAAGTGCACACCAACCCTTGGCCAGGACAATCTGAAGTGTATGTTGTACCCCGAGTTGGGCACACTTTGTGCGCACCCTTCTCCAATGCCCATAGCTTACCGAGCCACGTTCTTCTTCAATGAGTGTTTTCCATCTCTTTTTCCAAGTCTCACATAAATGCTTTATATAAGCCTTAAGGGGTGGTTTCCAAACCACCACACCCTTTCACAAAGGTTGTCTTTAATTATTATTTAATAATATAATTATTCCTCTTTTTTTTAAAAGAGTTTTCTTAAAATATATTCTTCATTAATCTTCATTTAAACCAAAGGAGCATATTATCCTTTATTTTTCTATCTCCCTTTTAATTCTAAAGGGTTATTTCATAATTCTTTTCTCCTAGGGAAAAAGTCACATAACAAGAATTATAAGTAGGAGTTACACTTGAACAACTTATGTGTTAAGGCACATCATAAAGCATCTTTAAATGGAGATAAAAAAGCCAAAATAGAATACCTCAATTAGTAAGTGGATTATGACATGCTTATGACAAGTGGAATGGATATGTTATTTTTAGCTTATGAACTCATCTTGTGAATTGACTGTTAGTTTTCTAAGTAGGTATGTGGGTGCCACATTTTGGGGTGACTTTAGCTCATGGTTTTGTAATTATCATTTGATGATTTTGTGTATTACTTCTATTAATTAGGTGCTTGAGTTGAAGGTTTTAATAGTTGATTTATAAGCATTTCCATGTTGCTAAAATTACTTCAACTTTTATGATGTTGATACTATTGTAAGTGCATGTCCATGAAATTGTATTATAACCTTTGTTGCTAATAATACAATTGATTTGTATTTCTAAGTGTGGATTTATTCTTCTGAAAGGGTTTTTCCCACATACATTTGCCTTGTGGCATAATTTTGTTTAATTTTTGTATGTTTTTCTCATTTTTGTAATTGTAAAGATCTATAATTTACATAATGCTCTCCTCTAAGATTATTTTAATAAGTGTTTTCATGTAAAAACGGTCAAATAAATATTTATGTTTTGAGTAATGATCTCAAAAATATTTTATTAATTGCAAACCAAGCTCGATTTTTCTTGTGTGACTTCTAGAAATCTTAACTTGTTATGATTGCTTGAGAGAAACAATGAAAGCATCCTTCCTTTGTGTCCATGGCTCTAGAGGGGTTCAACTAAATTCAGGTTGCCTCCTTGATCTATATTGGTTTGTTCATCCCTTGCCTTGCTTACAATTCCCCCTCTCATTGTCGATGGGTAGGGTGTGTTGGAAAATGAAGCATATTACACTCATCATAATCTGATCTATAAGGTTAACTAGTTCTAGTACTCTCTTCTAGTCCTACATGTGTTGATTTAGGAGTCCTGAAGGGCTCTCAATAATGGTGCAATTGATATTTTTCTGTGTCAGGAGTTTCTTTGTTGTAGGGTTTAAAAATTTGGAGGACATGGAGTTGGTGTTTTATGGTTGTGTAGTTTTGGGGCAACCACTCCCTCTTTAAAACCATGGTTCCCCTCTTTCAACCCTATGAGTGAATCTCTCAATGTTTTACCAATTTGGTTGAGGATGCTTAATCTCCCTCAACAATTTTGGGAAGATTCTTTCTTTGAGGATATTGACAACTCTATTGGTTGTTTTTTGAAGGTGGGTTCTACCACTTCTAACATCGGTCACACTACTTTTTATATACTATAGTGGACATCAACATTTCTAAGGCATTTCATATGGATGTGTTGATAATTGAGTATAGACACTATGTTCAACGACTTCATTGTGAGAACCTTTTTTTCCATTGTAGACAATGCTTTGCTACAAGACATCTTGCTTCTAAATGCTCTCACTCTTGCTACAAGAATGTGGGCTTTGCTACTTGGTGGACGAATTCCCTTCTTGATCATTTGATTGTGGATGTTTATATTGGTTCATACCCTTAAGTGTATGATACTGCTCTCATGTCAGTGGACCTCGATATGACTTTGGTGATGCCTCTTGTAGTGGCATCCCCTAGGTTGGGTACAATTTAGGTTGCATCATTTGTTAGGACTTCACCTTTTGAACTAGCTAAGACTTCTCTTGCTTTGATTCACATTGCCTTGGTGGAGGGCTATGGAGGAGACTCGATCATGTGCAATCTGTGGAGATGTATGTGACCGCTCTAGGTGGAACTTCTTCCTCATTGCCCAAGGTACCCTTGGGTGTGGCATCAATGGAGGATTCTCACCTCTCTTCGTGCTCAAAGGAACTAGATAATGCGTCCTAGATGATTGTTCAAAGAAGGAAGAGAAGTCTTCCTAAATTTGTTTCAAAATTCCTTCCCTGAGTCAAGGGGGTGCAGATTGTAAGGAAAGGGATAAGTATTGTGTAAGCTTGAGTTGTTTTCCAAATGTAGTTGGTTATAGTTATATTGTAAAAAAAATTCATTGTCATTAGCTTTCTATTGTTTGGTCATTGGTTAGTTGTTGCTCAGTTGATGCTTTGTTGTAAATAGGTTTTAGAACCTTGTTAAAACCTATTTACCCTTGATAAAAAATAATGAAAGCATCATTTCTATCAACAATTTGAGCCATGTATATTCTAGGCACATCAAATCGTCAAACAATTAGTTGTATTTTCTTTCTAACTCGTAACTTAGCATGATATTCAATAATTATGCATGTTTGAGGGAAGATTCTTGTAGGAATCTCTTTTTAAATGGATAGTACGCAATTCAACTTTGTACAACATTTAATGGTGTTCAAAACTTTGAGAGATCCAACCTCTTACAAGCTTTTGAAATATCCACCTAAGTGCCATGAGTAATGATCCATCCTTACCACATAAATGTGGGTCATGAAACATCAATACTGCAATGTGCAACCCCGTGTGTTATTAATCCATGCACCTTGTGTGTAGTGTCATGCATCTATATGTAGCTCCTTCATGCCCCACCCATATAGCACTTGGAATTATGTTGCACAACTTAAAAGTCACTTCCAATCCATGCACAACCCTTTACATCATGTGCCACTCACGCAACATCAAGGATCATACCCCATAACTTCACCAACAACTCTATCTAAATTCTACAAACTTATGTAATGTCCCCATTTTAAGCATCGAGTTCATAAGAATTAGCCTATTATAACCCTTGTAGGCTGATAGGATGGATAGAGGGTCTTGTTGGAGCTTGGTTTGGCTTTCAATCATCGAATTTACTGGGCTTTGGCTCATTCGGACAACTTTTGCCCCGACTTGCTATTTTAGCAAGATAGTCATTCAACGAAGCACCCTGCTATTTTAGCGTAGGGTTTGGTCATGCAGAATCACTTCCTTATTTGCCAGCTTCAGACGGTTCGTGCATCGGGTAAATATTGAGAGAGATATTAATATTTAATTGATTTAATTAAATATTAATTATTGGAGCTTATATTATAAAGTTATAATATTTTAAATATTATAACTTAAGTGATTCTGGCTGAAGGGGTCGCCCATCATGGAAGGGGCCATTTTAATTATATTTTATAATTAAAATTTGCTCAGAGACTATTGAAAAAATTAAACAAGAGAAGTCGAATTATTTTAATGATCCCTATTTTTAAGGAATTCGCACTTTTCAAGAGTATAAGGCATTTTCATTGAAAATCGAGCCATTATGTTATTGTGTATTGAAAATTGATCAAGTCTTGACCAGAGCACGGAAGCCAAGGGTTTCAGTCTCAAAGCATTGGGGAACGAGCCATCTCCAGTGAAAGCAATTCAGAGGTTGTGAAATATCTTCCGATTTATTGCCAGGCAAAGAGATTTCTTCATCCAGAAGATATCATAGAACTTCACAGATCATTCACCTTCAGAGTTTTCAGAGAGTTATTCATCCAGAGGAGTTTCCTACAGTAAGGCGCCTACGTCACTTAGATCTGGAGATTCTTAGAAGGGTCGTACTATTTCATTTATTGCTGCTGTACACAGCCGTACCATCTGCTGTACCTGGCCGTACCATTCAAGAAAGGGCGTACTTTTGTTTCAGAGAAATCACCTTCCATTTTGGCCATTTGACTTCTACCCAGTTGGCGCATCCTTCTCAGGATCAATCTTCTGGCATTTAACGGAGGGACAAGTGGATTTTTATTGCAGCCGTACCAGTTTTCAATCATCTTCAGCTAGCTGCAAATCAGGTTCTTTTAAATAATATTAGTCAGATCTTGCCTGTATTTTCAGAGATTTTTATTGTAACTGCTATGGCAAAAATAATGATATCAATAGTTATCGATTCCTGAGCCTATTTGTATTAGATCTGAGCTCATTGAATTTATATGCAATTTTATATCAATTTCTTTCCAAATCGCATTTATTATTATTCATGCAAAAACTTCAAAAAAATCAAAATATACCAAAACAATCAAAAAACACACAGTTTCGAGAAACAGGGGAAACAAGGGTTTCTACAGTGGTATCAGAGCTAAATCCTGCCATCCTAAGGGTTTAGCAGTCTTATGCAGCCAGAACAGTTTGGGTCTCACAGGTATTACACACGCAGACGTGCTCTAATTGATAGGCAACAGGGTTCGATCCGGCAGCCGGGAAATATGGGTGATAGAACAGATATTCCTAGAACAGAGATTCCTCACAATCCTAGGGATCAGGATGATGCAGAGGTTTTAGACACTCTCAGAGACTTACGAGCAGGTCAATGACAGTCCAACGATGTGCTACAGCAGTTGGCAGTGGCAATCCAGAGGTTAGGGACGTCGAGGAGACCGTCACCACATCGTGACGAGGACAGGAGTGATGCAGGATCTCGGAGAGCACCTAGGACTATTTCACGGACGGCAGACAGGCCCACTAGGCCTACTTTTGTGAGACAGGACCCCGATGAGGCTATTGCAGGTGAGGAGCATGAGTTGTTCGCTGATACACTTATGGCAGCGAACGATGAGTGGGAGTTAGTGCCACCTGAGGTCAGAGAAAGGATTACCTTTGACAGAACACCACAAAACAAAGAAGAAGAAGTGATTAGCATGTTTAAGGAGTATAACACTCTTCCTCAAAAAATTAAGAAGGAACTTCCTTTCATGAGTTACATGGATTTGCACCCGAGTCTTTGCCATAAGACAGAGTTGGCAAGGAAGAAATATCACACTATAGCTCATGAATTGTTTACACATGAAATGGATAGAGAATCTACACATAAGGATGATACAACTCTTCATCAAAATGATTTGGTATCTTCAAATTCCTATGAAGTATGCAGAAATTTATATGATGAATTTGATAGGCATGCTGATTTGATTCAAGAAGACACTAGCACAGCTTTGGGTAATGATTTATCTACATCATCCTTACAAGAGGTGACTCAAGAAGTTTCTAATATAGAGGCTACTT
The DNA here is from genome assembly GCA_007258455.2 of Sequoia sempervirens. Classification (NCBI taxonomy): domain Eukaryota; kingdom Viridiplantae; phylum Streptophyta; class Pinopsida; order Cupressales; family Cupressaceae; genus Sequoia; species Sequoia sempervirens. The sequence goes on from VDFB02268609.1 coordinate 12,746, forward strand.
CTGATTTTCATGACAGCAATGATGAAACTTTGCATGAGCATGAGACAGCAGTGTTTTCACATGTGCAAAATGATTCTATTGAATTGTCACATGAAAGTACTCAGGAATTGGGTACTAATGATGCATTGTATGTGGAGGATTCATGTCATGGTGAGTCTGATTTTCCAGATCAGACCTTTGAAAACAAGCTAGAAGATTCATATGTTGATATGGAATCCCAGGATCGTGCTTTGGATGGGCATGCAGTTACTTTGAGAGTGGAAGTGTGTGAAGATACTGTCATACCAGCAACTTCTACCTTATCAGTTGAGCCATCCTTTGAGGTACAAAGCAGCAGTACCTTAGATGTTGAGGTGTGCATGGATGAAAGCACACATGATGCTGCTTATCATGTAGTGAGTGATGACGAATCAGCCTCATATCATAGTGCATATTGTGAACCGGAAAACTTGTATGGGGGTCATAAGCTACAGAATCCTCATCATTTGGTTGGGCAACTAAAAGTGAATGACAATATGATTGCCACAACCATTGAGCATTTTGATGTTGCTCGTCAGATGTTGGCTACCTATGGTTGGAGTACTCCTTTGACAGATGAGCATGGTGATAGTGGTTTTTCCCTTGCAGAGATACATGCACTTCGAGAAGCAATTGGAATGATGAAACAAAATTACCTAAAACTACTTGCGGACAGGGATTTTCTTCTCGAGTGGGATTGCATTTGTTATGATGCATTGAAGGGAAAGGAGGAGCAGGTCGATGAGCTCACTCATGAGCTTGAGGTGGCTATGGACTCGTTGCAGAGCACCCAGTTGGCCCTTCAGGAGTCTCAATCACGGTTGGACAAGCTTACCGTGGAGTTAAGTTTGGCACAATCTCGACTAGCTGCAGATACAGTACAGTTACATACAGTGGCAGTCAGTGAGGATCATATATCTACGGGTTGTAGTGAGGATGTGGTTACATCCATCACGGTTACAGGAGCAGTTGATACAGATGGGACGAGTGCATTGGTTGAAAGTTGCAGGGAACCACATGTTACACCTGGTTCTCCTGAGGTTACTCCCATGACAGGTGTTGCAGGGGCGATTATTGTTAGCTCTTGCAACATAATAGTTGATTTATCGAAGAGTTGTGTGACAACTCTCGACACTACTCCATCTTCTTCACAGGAGGTAGGCAGAATACCATTCAGGTGGGAGATCGGTTCTCATGATGATTTGTTTCCCTTTTCTGGAAGCAAATCAGTTATGTCATCCCATGCAGTTGATCATGATCGGTCGTTTGTTGAACCAATTCAGGAGTATGATTTAATCTACTGTTCCAGGGGCTCAGCGGTGGATGATTCAAATCATAATAGAATGATTGTGCAATTTGTGAATAATCCGTTATTTGAGTTGGATGGTGGTTCGACCTATGATAATCCACTCTTCAAGTTGGAAGCCAATAACACTCCTAAAACCAGTTCAGGATTGAGCGATAATAGCAGTGTTTGGAATTTTCCTAATGCATCGAAATCCCAAACAGAGATCACAAAGGAGTTTTGCAGTGTGTACTTAGTGAGGAGTGCCTATAGTTTCACTTTTGATCCACTAGTACATGATCTGTATTTGATGCACAATCCTTATGCACAGGATTTTCCTTTGGGTGCAGTTGAGGGGAGTAGCCCGATACTGTGTGCAGAGTTACCATCTTCCAAAGATGGGATTAGCGGCTGCAAGTACCCGACTCAGTTATTTACAGGAGATTACTTGCAGGGGCAGCAATCAGTTATCCATCATGATGAGATGTACCCGACAGGGATGGCTACTTTAGTGTCACAGTGGTTTCATACGGATACATGGTTACAGGGTGATTACGATGCCAGTGGACATGATGGTTTGGTTAGTCAACACATCCATGGGAATCTAGCAGAGGATGGAGATAGTTGTTGTGATACAAATACTTTCCGATGTTCATATTCCCACAGTATGGTTGGATGTGTGTACAGATTTTGTTGGGATCCAGGTAGCGACAGGATTGGTACTGTGTTTTGGATGGGTCCCAGTGGATTGCTTCACCACTTCTGGCATGGTGAAGTTGGAGGCAGTAGAGCGCAGTGGAAGCTTGAGGATGACGGACATGACAAACCTTCACTCTGGGTTTGGGATCCAGGGATAGCTTGCGCAGTTGTGTTTTTGTTGATGCTACGGGAGATAGTTAGAGATGTGTGGGACACTTCACAGTTCTTCTTTGGGGCCTTCCGAGGAGTTGGGTTTCTTTGCAGTAGAGATTGCTTGAGGACAAGCAATTTCAGGGAGGGCGGACTGTAATGTCCCCATTTTGCGAGCATCAGAGTTCGTAAGAATTAGCCTATTATGCGACCCTCGTAGGCTGATAGGATGGATAGAGGGTCTTGTTGGAGCTTGGGCTTCGGATCGTCGAAATTTACCGGTTTATTCAGGCTCATTCGGATGACTTTTGCCTGACTTGCTATTTTTAGCAGTAATAGTCATTCAACGGAGCACCCTGCTATTTTTAGTAGTAGGGTTTGGTCATGTAGAATCACTTCCTTATTTGTCAGCTTCAGACGGTTCGTGCATCGGGTAAATATTGAGAGAGATATTAATATTTAATTGATTTAATTAAATATTAATTATTGGAGCTTATATTATAAAGTTATAATATTTTAAATATTATAACTTAAGTGATTCTGGCTGAAGGGGTCGCCCATCATGGAAGGGGCCATTTTAATTATATTTTATAATTAAAATTTGCTCAGAGACTATTGAAAAAATTAAACAAGAGAAGTCGAATTATTTTAATGATCCCTATTTTTAAGGAATTCGCACTTTTCAAGAGTATAAGGCATTTTCATTGAAAATCGAGCCATTATGTTATTGTGTATTGAAAATTGATCAAGTCTTGACCAGAGCACGGAAGCCAAGGGTTTCAGTCTCAGAGCATTGGGGAACGAGCCATCTCCAGTGAAAGCAATTCAGAGGTTGTGAAATATCTTCCGATTTATTGCCAGGCAAAGAGATTTCTTCATCCAGAAGAGATCATAGAACTTCACAGATCATTCACCTTCAGAGTTTTCAGAGAGTTATTCATCCAGAGGAGTTTCCTACAGTAAGGCGCCTATGTCACTTAGATCTGGAGATTCTTAGAAGGGCCGTACTATTTCATTTATTGCTGCTGTACATAGCCGTACCATCTGCTGTACCTGGCCGTACCATTCAAGAAAGGGCGTACTTTTGTTTCAGAGAAATCGCCTTCCATTTTGGCCATTTGACTTCTACCCAGTTGGCGCATTCATCTCAGGATCAATCTTCTGGCATTTGACGGAGGGACAAGTGGATTTTAATTGCAGCCGTACCAGTTTTCAATCATCTTCAGCTAGCTGCAAATCAGGTTCTTTTAAATAATATTAGTTAGATCTTGCCTGTATTTTCAGAGATTCTTATTGTAACTGCTATGGCAAAAATAATGAAATCAATAGTTATCGATTCCTGAGCCTATTTGTATTAGATCTGAGCTCATTGAATTTATATGCAATTTTATATCAATTTCTTTCCAAATCGCATTTATTATTATTCATGCAAAAACTTCAAAAAAATCAAAATATACCAAAACAATAAAAAAACACACAGTTTTGAGAATCAGGGGAAACAAGGGTTTCTACAAACTTATGACCCTAGCACAATAGGATGCATAGTTCAAATTTCAATACAGAACATTGCACATCTCAAGGCACATGCAACAATTGTGCACCACCTAGATCCATTTCATAACATGCCAATTGTTACCACAAATGTCTATCCAAAATCCTAGCCCTTGAAAGATGAAGCATCACACATTGAAATTCAATAAATCAACTTCCATAATAGCATTTTGTCTTCATGACTATAGTCTACAAATGTGCATCTATAACATAAACAAATAGGAAAACATTTTAAATTAAATATGAGTAAATACATAGCCATACATCTCCATCAAGAGTATCCCATGTATTGAATGTGTAGATTAATAAAATAGTTTGCTTCAATTCTCATATTCTTCTTTATCCAATCCTTTAGCTCAATAGTGCTTATGCATGCACACAACACAACTAGGTCCCCATCTTCAGTGATATCCCTCAAACCATTTAAAATTTAGATAATTGGTATCAAAGTGGTTCATTTTGCATGCCCTACACAAGATCAAAGTATTTGAGCCTTTATGTCAAACCATGAGATCCATCAAATTATTTTTCAAGTTGTTTCACACACATTTAGATGGCAAAGGAGCAAGATATAATCCATGCAGTGATCAAAGATGAAATTGAAAAGGCTCTTCAAGAACAACAACCATTTCTATCCAACCAATTTGTAAAGTGCTTGAATAGGTGGTTTCATCAGCACAATCATCAAGTTTAGTTTTTAGTGGCCCTATCATCCATAGATTCCAAGTGATAACTTATGAAACTGATTATAGTCTTATTTATCTATAAATGACTTTTCTAACGAGGAAAAGATCAAGATTGCACTTCTAAAAGTCTCATCTTTCAAGAAGTGTTGGCAAGCCCATACACTTTGGGAAGAAGACTAGATAGGAGGAAGATCTAAGCCTGCCTAAAAAATATTCCTAAAAGTCTCTAAAGAACAAATATTGCATTGAAAATGTGTATGATGACCGCTACATTCAATGGAAACAACTAGACCAAGGACATGACCAATCAGTCTACACCTCTAGTCATGTCTTCCACAAACTCAATGTGAAGTTGGACACATTTGAGTTAAAGTAGCATAGAGTGCTCAAGTATTGCAACCTACAACCATTCATTTAGTTCAAAGCTAAAATTGGTTATAGTTAAGACTATGGGAGAAGCCTATCACTACATAATTGTCGTTGAGGAGTTAAGACTAAAGGGGAAATGGACCAAATCACCCTCACGAAAGAAAATGCCTTCTTTAGACAAGAATGAATTGGCCAAGACAAATAAATGGTTTGACATAGAAATCCAAAAACTATTCCAACACAAAGTCGTGGGAAAAAGAATATATCCACACGCAGAGGCAAGGGGTTCCCATAAAACAAAGGTAGAGAACATAGACCCAAAAGCTTCATGTCCCTCCACAACCACAACATCTATGCTAGATGCAAAAGCAAAGCACCTATTCCATTTATGGACATGAGTACAAGGGTTGCCATTGGTTTGTTTGGTCGATGGCAATAGCATGCAAAACCTCATTTCTAAAGCTACCATCACCTACCTAAATTTGCCAACCCTACCTTATTTGTAACCTTACAATTTGGGAAGGATCAATTCTTGCAACACTAGAGGTATACATATCACGTGCCAATGCTAATCATCCTTTTTGTGAGGAGTTAGTATGTGACATCTCGCCACTTCATTCCAATTGCATAACATTTGGGCACCCATTCCTTCATTGTTGCCAAGGTGTTTACATAGCCAATCCTCAATGCATTACCATATTAGTGAGTTGTAGGAGATAAGATTCCTACAACAATACTGCAAGTGTGTTGTAAGACTCCACATTGGATTGCACAATTATCCTTCAACATAATCAAGACAATTGTCTTTCAAAAAGGGGTGAATAATTCGTGTGTTATTGTGCAAGCAAGTGCATCACTAGATATCAATACAACCATGCACAACCCTATTCACAACTCCTTATAGCATGCACCATTCACAATGTTAGGAACCATGCTGCACATCTACATGTAACTCCTTACTTCATGTGCCACCCATGTAATGCTTAAAACCATATTGCTCAACTCAAAATTTGCTCCCCAATTCATGTACAACAATTTACATCATACACCTCTTGTGCAACATTAAGGATCATGCCACACAACTTCTCTAGCAAATATGTCTACATTCCAGGCAACTCTTGTGTCTTGTGCAATTCAAAGTTCAACACAAAACATAACACATATGAAGGTATCACAAAATAGTGTTGCACACCATCTTGAGTTGTTCCATGGCATGCCACTTAGCACAACACACATCCAAAATCCTAACTGTCAAATGATGAAGTGTCACACATGGAAGGCCAACTAGTTCAACTTCCATAACCATCTTTTCCTTCACAATCATGTAATCTATGAATGTAAATTTACAACATAAACAAAACAAGAAAAAATTTATATTAGATAGGAGTAAATACATGACCATACATCTCCCTCAAGAATATGCCATATACAAAATGCATAGATTAATAAAACAGTTTGTTCTAGTTCATGTATTCTTTTTTGTCTAATCCTTTGTCTCTATATTGCTTCTGCATGCACACAACACATCTAGGTCCTCATCTTGAGTATTGACCCCAAATTCCCTTGGATTTGGATCAAGTAAAGTGCTTTTGTGGTGGTGGTCAAAGTTATAAGTTTTATAGCTCCGGAGTTCACCTAGACACAACATGTAGGTTAACCTTGAAGATCAATGGCACTCAAAATCTTTGAAGCTTGTATACAAGTTTCTTTGGAACTCTATGATTGCAAAACTTCACAATGTCACAAAATGATGGTTAGCAAAAGGTTGAAGGGCGCCAAGTAGAAATATATATTTAAGGAATCCACTTTACAACTTTTCTGTTATTGAAGGCATCAAGCTTAGCTTAGACATGTAGATGCAGCTCCGCCAACTAAAAATAAGCCTGTAGGATTATTACACTACAAATTTTCCATGTACCATGTCTAAGTTGTCAACAAGATCAGAGTAGTAACCATTGGTAAATGTCACCCATGGAAAATGCCTAGTTGCCTTAAGTTTGCATTTTTTTCCAATGGAGAAAATTTTACAGTTCAAGTTTTGATAAACCATAATTAGTGGGTTTGAGTAATAGCAAAGAGCTTAAACAGCCAACACATTATGGCTGCTTAGGTGGGGAGGTCCCCCTTAAAGAACATGCCAGCTGTTAACTTGCAGCTGAGTGATAGCAGTATGGTGACATTAACATAGAGAATAAAAGCTACTTCCCAATTCTTTCTACTAGCATATATATATATATAATACACCGAGAGATATCCTTCTCGAGGCACCTATTACTTCCCATATATATAATACGCCGAGAGATATCCTTCTCGAGGCACCTATTACTTCCCAAAGCTTTCTACTAGAATTTGGCAATGTATTTTTATGACTATTTATGGAGTTTTTGAATCTTGCCTTTGCTTTTACTTGTCTTGGGCCTACTTGAATAAACATTGTCCCTTGTTACAGCAATTAGTACGAATCAGTTTTGCTCAGAACACATGCTTCTAGGTTTTGGGTGAGTTCAACTTGTCTTATCTAGCGAAATGATCTAGCATTTGTTAATCATTCCAGTGTATGTATATCAATGTAAATATTTTATCATTTCAGGGAAAAAAACGACATTTCTAGAGTTACAGAGAAATCATAGGGTTCTATTTTTGGGCCAACGTCCTTACAGCTATTTATTTTCAAGAGATTTTTTACCAGTTGACTTGGAGCACCATATTTATATGTGTAACATGATGTTACTAACAAAGTGCATCTATTATTTCTTGATGCCTATCTCCTACAATAACATGGGTTAAGAGTAGATTGCCACCACCAACTACAGGTCACTCTCATTCTAATCAGGGTTGTGAATCATACTTGCATTTGTTACCTCCTGAATGACCATCTAGTTCCTATCAATGAAGAGCACTTCTTTGAAGCCTCTACCTTTACCCCTATCAATAGAGTACATCAATGAGCCTGATGATTTCCTGATATTTCAGAACAAAAATGTAACCTCTATGTAGAATTTCTTCTGGCTATTAAAAAACAAATCAGGTAAAAAAATTATTTGTTTCTATGTTCTATATCCCAAGAAGATCAAAGGTCACTAAACGTATTTCCACAGCAAAGATCACACTAATGAAAAATATGCTCAAATGAACTGCTAGAAAAAAAGGCATTTCATGAGTACGCTTATAATGATATTCAAATGTCACAAAGGGATTAAATATAATTTTAAACACCGTGGCATATTGTTCCTAAACCATTCTATATACCACCTAACTATGCTTCCAAGATTAGATAATCTCCACATTCTAGAGTTGAACATCCTCAACTATCACATAATATTATCCATGGTTCACAAACTCGGACTCAGAGAGTACTCAGCAAGCCAAAAAAAATTGACTCTGAGAGTACTCAGCACCTTAAAAAACACTTACAATTTTGAAAAAAAAACATAATTTTTTGAAAAAATATAAACTTTATGCAAAATATAGCTACAAAATGAATCAAATGAGTTTGGTGGGGGTTTGAGGGAAACACCCCCAGCAGAGGGTTTGGGGCAGCACCCCCAACGGGGTTGAGGGGCAACACCCCTCATGGGGGTCTGGGGGCAACGCCCCCAGCGGGGTCAAGGAGCAATACCCTCGTGGAGGTCTGGGGGCAAATCAAGGCCTTTGAAACCACACAAAACTTCATCCTGCACACCATTTTCACTTTTTTTATTGCACCAAAATCACGTTTTTCCTGCATCTTTCAGCCTGCGTTTTCACCTTTTTGCAGCTCTGCAAGTGTTCAAGGGTTTCCTGAGAGTATTGGCGAGTTTACAGAGAGTAATCGGCAATTTTTTCAGAGTTTTTGCAAGTTTTTTAGCCGCAAGTTACTTGCGCAACCTAAATTCTGGCAAGTACTTTGCAACTTGGCGAGTACTAACCAGTTTTTCCATCCAGATTATTATCAATTGATAGAGCCAAGTGATAAAAATATAATTGTCATAAAATCTATATTATTTGATTAATCAGTCAACAGTAGAATGGGTATTTTCACCACCACAAGAGAAACTCTTATTCTCTTATTGTTTAGCTGTCAGAAAATTAATGGGAATAGGATACCATGTTCACAGAAATATCTCACTCGATGAAAATCAACAAGTTTGTGTAAGTAGTGCTAAAGCTAACATCAACAAGTTTTTGTAAGTAGTACTAAGCTAACACTAGATTTGGAGCTTAGTTTTATTATGTAAACAGCACTGAATGTGTCTATTCACATACAAACATATGCTCTGGAACAATAGATGTGGATTTACAATTTTGAAGCTCTCAATTCCTGCTTCAAAATGGGGCGAATGTATTCCTCATACCCTTTGGGTACAACAGACTCGTTGAGAGGATCCTTAAAAGCTTCTTCATAGAGATGTGGATAAACATTTCCATCATATCGTCCAAGTATTGATCCCAAAAAGTGATCTGTGTAATTAAATGAATCCACCAGAGCCACAGCATTTGGGCGGACCTGTAAGCAAGGATACAAACATGGCTGAATAAAAAGTTATGGGGGAAAGTTATGTATGCACGAAAGAAGCTAAAACCTATAGTTCTAAAAAGCACTTGGCATTAATCAGATTTCTTGGTACTTTAAGTGAGCAAACCTGGGAATAAAGAGCACGAAGCTGATCACTTGCAAGTTTTAACTGTTCACTTGTTAGGTAACCAACTGAAAGGAAATCACCCCGATGTTTGTGCAATAATGACAATGAATAGACACTGCACAACATCTCAAGCTGATGCTTCACCCCCTTTCCTGGAATGTCTTGCTTTAGTTTCTCGATAAACCTACAGAATAATAATGAGTATTAGTTATGAATTCTAAAGTGCCTTACTTTTTATTTACAACCTAATTTTACAGAAAATCTAGTATAAAGTGCCATGACAAATTTATTTTGATATTTCTTGAATTCAATAATATCTGGATCCAGACAACAAAAATAGCATTATTCAAAAATTAGGCTCAACAGATTAAAGTGTTGGATCTAACTAAGAGGAAAATTGAGAAGTATAAAAATTGTGTCATACATCATTAGAAGTGAAATTGTAAATCTTGTATTAGAAACAAAAATTGGCCAGTCTCCTGAGATGCAGCAAGCAGCAATAAGTCTAGAAATGGGTTTTCCCTGAGGGCTGTGGCTATGTTAAGAAGGAACTGTCGAATGGAAGTCCAAGACAATGTTGAGACCCAGAAAAAGGCAATATCTTCATCTAAAGATGCAAGTAAAGAACCCTGAATCTCATAGGTTGTACTTAACTGTTAATGATTAGCTATCTTGAATGGTGTTGAAATACCCAATAGCCCCCTATCTAAAGTATCAGTAGCAAGAACAATTGTGTAACATTGTAATATTGGTGTTCTCTACTTGTAAGAAATAAAAGAGTTCAGATCTAAGTGATCCATATATTCATCACGACCTTGTGACTAATCTTCTGGACATAAAGAATTCTGTCGCAACTCTTTCTTCTCTTGAAAGTAAAGAGGTCTTTTAGGTTACTTTCACAACTACATAAAGGACAACTAATTATCAAAATGGCATTCATATAGGTCAAATAGTGTTTCAAAAGCTTTAACCTAAGTTAATAGAAAACACATACATACAATATAAAATATTAAGGAAATTAACCATTATTGCAATGTTAAGTACTAAATCAGTATCAAAATAAACAAAAATTAACAAAGGTTTAAAGGTAGTTGCTTTTTGAAGATTCAACAAAGTCTACCATGGTTTCAAAATGGCCTAGGTCCAGCGTTTCTGAGTACTCAGCTATCTAAATAAGGTTAGAATATGCAAAAAGCATTGATAACCCAAATCTAGTGCAGAATGGACACTCAAACCCTTATTCAACAAATAACTCAATAATCAAACCAGCAGAATAAGGAAAACTTACAAGAATCAGAGACAAGCACAAGACTTCAAGACAAGAAATGGCTCAACACAATATGCATTAACCAATAAGCTCGCAGTACATGAAGGAATCAACAAGCTAGATGAGTGGATACATAAATAGAAAAGAGACTAGGCAAATGCAACCAATGAGAGAAGTAATTCCAACTACCCAAAAATAGGTGAAATCACACTATGAAAGATGCCAACTATCCTCATAATGACCCACTTACTACTACCTAAGCAAGCTAAACTAACACTAAAAGACCTACACGAACACCCCCCTTCCCCCCTCCTTAAGCATAAACTTAAACGTACGAAAAAATGGGTACTGATAAATGACGCCTCATGAGGTACCCATATACATGGAAATTCTCCCCTAAGAGAAGAAGCCTCTTCCCACAATAAAAAAATTGATAAGCCTTCACCCCAAATAGAGAAAGAGAAGACTACCCCAAAATAGAGAGAGAGAGAGAGAGAGAGAGAACTAAGGAAGCCTCCTAGAAGTAGTCTCCTACACCCCCAACGAAGTGTTAGGAATATTACATCATTCATAGTATGCATATAATAATTATTTGTTAGGTTTGTTATTCATATGTATAGGATAATATAGAATTAATTGGTTGTACGAGTGTTTGTTTGTTTATTTGTATTGAGTTGTTAAAACAACTCATATATTTAAGAGAGTTGTTATAAAGATATGAAAATCCTATATGTGTGTAATACATTGTTGTACAAAATAATGGAATATAGAAGCACATATTCTCTGGGTATAATCTTTTATAGCTTCTATAAACTCTCCTAAAATTTCTGATATGGTATCAGAGCATTATTAGTTTTTGTGCTGTGAAGAAAGTGATTACCAATGATATGTGTGGAAAAATCATAACATAAGAAGGGAGTTTAAAATCTTTGCAATAGACAACAACTTGTTGTGCAAAGCACCGGAAGGAATAATCTACTGCTGTACGTGAAGATTGCTGCATATAAATATTATTGAAGACTTCCATTTGCTATGCTAAGTTGTAAAGAAAACCTCATGGCTGAGTGTGCTAAGTATGCTGAAGGTGTGTTTAAAATCCATATGAAGGCATGGAAAACTGCTGCATGGAAATTAGTTAAATCTTTTGCTGCATAAATGTGTTATGATTTCATTTTGCTGGGCACTGGAAATTTTAATTTTTTTTTTTTAAATATATTTTTTAAAACAGTCTAATGCAGTCATAAGAAAATTGCAATAACTTTTTTGTTTCTTAACGAAATTTCAAAATTCAAAAATGTTTCGGAAAAAAGAGGAAGAGTAGAATAGATCCCAGAAATTGTTTGAAGATATTCTTAGAATTTTATGACCAGTTTGTTACGGAAAAAGGAGCAGAAAAACAGTGACGTGATTACCAGTTTTCCTTCCTCTCATCATAAACACCTTTCAATTATTTGGGATCTCTCATGACATCAATCCACACTCAATCTACATTTTACATGGTTGTTTCCTATTCAACATTAAAGCTATTCCTTGCAAGATAAAGTTTGACCTTATTTTGCAAGTGGTAGGTTGTTATTGTCTAGTAATTGTCTAATATTTCAAAAATATCTTATTAGTTCTTAAAGAGATTTTATGTCATAGTCTAAAATTCTTATAAAAATATTGTATGTAGTCAAACTTTGTCAAATTTTAAAAAGTATCAAAAAATTATAAAAACTAAAATTAGCTCAATTGTAATTGGATGCATTATCGCTTGTACGTGGCATCCATCTTGAGGGGGGGCATTATAAAATTGAGCTTCAATGCCAAATATTCAAACTAGCAAACCTAGTGGAGGTTGGAGGCACAAGAGGTTGGAGGACATTCAAGGACCTCTCATCAGTTGATAATGATGGGGCCAAGAAATTGCATTAGTGACAAAATTACATATGCCAAAATGACTAAAGCCAAGATTGGTTTCCAAGTGGTAGCGACAACTGTCTCATTCTGTTTTTTATCAAGGTGGCAATGATCTATAGCAAATATGTGACAATGAGGACTTGTCAAATTTGTATATGTGATTGGATGTGTGTCCCCAATCACAAATTTTCTTGGTTGTTTGTGAATGTATGTGTTTGTCCCCATTCACAAGATGTTGTATGTGTTTGGAAGTGTTTATCCCCCAATCACATTTTTGTTGAGTAATTATGATTGGATGTGTGTGTCCCCAATCATAATTGTTGTGAGCAAAAGTGTGTGTCCCTGTTCATAACTAATGTTGGATAGATGTATTTGTCCTTATCCAAACTACTTGTAAAACCTTGGGTAGAAGTGTGAGTCCCTATCCTTGGTTCCATGGGTAGATGTGTTTGTGCCTATCCTTGAAATTTTTTCAGAAGCATAGTGAGGTGAGTTCCACTATTGCTTGTCATGAGAATAAGTGTATGTCTATACTCTTACCTTATGATGAACTACTGAATGTGGTCATGAAGTATTGTTGGTCCACTTATCCCCATTTGGAGAGAGATGTGATATGGGGGGTGTTAGGAATATTACATCATTCATAGGATGCATATAATAATTATTTGTTAGGTTTGTTAGTCATATGTATAGGATAATATAGAATTAATTGGTTGTACGAGTGTTTGTTTATTTATTTGTATTGAGCTGTTAAAACAACTCATATATTTAGGAGAGTTGTTATAGGAGGTTTCCTATAAAATAGGATACGAAAATCCTATATATATGTAATACATTGTTGAACGAAAAATCGAATATAGAAACCTTCTATATAATGCATTTGAACCTATGTGCTTGGTCCGTGGATGGTGGACCGTGTTCTATAAAATTTGAATAGCACTCTAGTTATCACAAAGGATGAAAGACCATCATTTGAATTGATACTAAACTCGTTGAGAATAAGTTCCTGGTATATATATGTGTGATGTACCGTGCTCACTGCTGATTTGATTTCACTTCGTTTAAAGGACTGATTTTCGGTTTGTAATCTGCTTTTCTTGTTTTGGTGTTTTTGAGGTTTGATGCCAAATGATTTTAATAATTTTCTTATAACCATATGCATATAAAGAACTCATATAAACTAAACTTCAAACATAAACTAAGAAGAGACTCAATAAGATTGCTAAAGGCTTTCTTCATTACATGATAGAGTGCATTACATTGCATAACTTCCATACATTTCGAAATGAGAGACAGTTTACAACTAAAAACAAACTTGCAGCCAAAATGCACTGTGAACAGTGCTTGCTACAGTACCCGCGGCCACCATAATACACATAAAAATTTACTTACAACTTTCTCCCGCCAAATGATTGAAGAAAATGTTTCCAATACCAAGGGCGCCCCCTTTAGACAAGATAGCAGCAACTAAGAGAAGGCGTTTTTCTTATTTGAAGAAGTTGAAACCCTTACTTGATGGCGGCTGGCTGTAGGTGGTCAAAATCAGCATCCAACAATCTTCAAAAAGCAAGCCACGACCTCAAAAACGTGAATGGAACCTCTAACAGCAATTTCCCTTGCAATGGATGACTTCTAACACTTGAAAACAGCAAGATATGGCTCCCACGAATCAAGCAAAACTCAGACCTGCACTTTAGGGTGGTCTTTCACACCTTCAAGATGCATAAAATCCTAACTACAAGCCCAAACCAGGCTTACCCACTGCTGAAATTGAGAAACCCTAGTTTCTCTCTTCCACAATCTCCAACTCCCAAGTTTCATTCAACAAAATATCATCAAGCATAATGGGTCGAACTTTCTCTTCTTCTTTTATAACTTCACTTTGAAACACTATTCATTAAAAAAATCACTATTCACTTAAGTTTGTTCTTTTTTCACTTTATCAATGAATAGTAACTGAAAAATATAAAGTGACCCCCTTAACAAATAGACACATGGTCCCCAAGCCTGAGTAAGTGAAATAAATGGTGATGAACAATATTTTAAGCTCCAATTACACGCCAAACGCGCAAATTCACCACGTCACCGACTCCGGATACCAATACTGCCTTTAACTGACCAAGTGCCCGTTCAAGTGATCCTCTATCCAGACCCATTAGCCTACGAGGATCGACATAATAGGCTAATCCAAAGACTCTGATGCTCGCGAAAGAATGGGGACATTACAATATGGCCTCTAAGATACGGAAACGAGAAACGGTACAGAAACAATTCAAATATGTCCAGGATACGTTCTTTTGACTGTGGAAACGACCAGGAAACGAAAATGAGATTGTGGATACGAAATTTCGTACCTGGTTCGAACCCAGACTAAACCCATGCCTTCAAACGCCCAATCTGTGCGTTTTTCAACGTTTTTTTTGGATTTTTTTTATTTTAGCTGCTGAGTCACTAATGAGAATAAGTCCAGCAAACAGATTCAGTTGCTAGAAAAATGGTCTCATGTATGACAAAACAACAAAATCAAACCTCTTATAGGAAGTTAAATCCATAGAAGCAAATATCTTTCTCTGGAATATCTCAGCAAACCAAAAGAGCGATATTTTCAATTTCTCAGAATAATATGACATGATTACTGTTTTTTAGATTTAAAGCCCTCCTAATTGCATAGAGAGTGAGAGAGAGAAAGGTAAGGAGAGTGTCAACATTAATTTTGCTATATGAATTTTTCTCATTAATTTTGTGATCGCTGTTTACAGTGCACACTGCATAGCATGTTACTACACAGTTCGACATCAAAGTTCAATCCCTCAAAATCAATCACAAACTACAAAATACAAATGTCATGCTACAAAGTGACAAACTACAAAGAAACACAAAGCAAATGGAGCCAATGAGGCTATAGTTACCATAAAATGATACTGAATCTGTTTATCGAACCTGTTCTCATTAGTGACTCAGCAGCTAAAATAGTAACACTATTTTATACCTAGTCAAATATGTCAAATATAGCCATTTCCTTGCATTCTATGACATCTATTTTCCCCTTGATCTAATGATTGTAAAAAAGTCAAAAAAGGCATTTTTATGGCTGATTGTAGACACTTGACATTTTTATGTTTGAACTTTAATTTATAATTTTATATCATGACATTTGAGTATCACTAATATTTTAGTATTCGACTATGAAAGTGGTGGTGTATTTTTGCTATGTTATTTGACTATTAATATGGTGGTGTATTTTGAACTTAATTACTACTGCAAATATGTATGTATTTCTGATTTTTATATGTTTTTGTATTAACGTATCCAAAACGTACCCAAACCCCAAAAACATTTTGACCGAATCTGCATACCGGAATCTCGTATCCGTACCCAAACGCAAAAACGAACCGGTAACTTAGTGTACAGAAGTCAAATAGCCTTGATGGTGGCATTCACAACATTCGATGCTTAGCCTCAAAGGAAAATAAAGCAATGGCATGTTGTTTCTTGCTTGACCAACATACAAGATTTCAACCAAATGAGAAGTTGTAGCCCAAAGAAAACTTATAATCTTGAGAATCACCAGCCCAACCTAAATCAATATACCCAACCAAGTCAATATCAATACCTTTGGCAAAATGAATCCATAACTATGAGTACCCTACATGTAGTGGAGAATCTACTTGGCTACCTTCAAATGCAACTCATGGAGTTCCCACATAAACCAAGAGACCATGCTGATGAAGTATGAATGTTAGGATGTTTATGAATTAGATAAATGAGGCGACCAACAAATTGTCGATATAAAGTAGCACCAATCAATGGTGGAGAACATTGTACCTCAAGTTTGACTCCAAAAGGAAAAGGAGTCAAAACAGACTTGAAGTCAACTATGTGGAACCACTAAAACAAATCAAGACCAAACTTGGATTGTGCAATAATAATCCCAAAAGAAAACTAAGATATCTCAATCCCAAGAAAATAATGCAACAAACCCAAGTTAGTCATAGAAAATCTATCATGAAGGGCAATTTTCACTACCACAATGGAGAATGAATCCCTTGTGATCAATAAGCCATCAACATACAAAAATCAAAAATAGGAGAGCATCATCTTGCTACAAAATGTAGATGTTTAGATGAGATGAAACTCAACTTTGAGAAGTAAGCAATCCATCTTGACATAACAAGCTCAAGGAGCCTATTTCAGGCAATGGCTAGATTTCTAAAGTCTACAAACCATAAAAGAATTTTGTAGAAACCCATGTGGCTGCTTGATATATATCTGGTCCTAAAGGTCTTTGTGAAGAAAAGCACTTTTGACATCTATTTAATGAACCTCCCAACAATGTGCTATAGCAATAGCAAGTGTAAGTCATGTAGAGTTCATCTTTGCAACTAGTGCAAAGATCTTAGAGAAGTCAATGCCAAGAACTTGTGAAAACTGCTTTGCAACCAACCATGCCTTAAACTTATCAATTGATCCACCTGCTGTAAATTATGTATGATATACCCACTCACACCAAACAAGCTTCCTACCCTTAGGAAGGGGGAGCAAACCTCAAGTGTGGCTCCTAAGCAAGGAACTATACTCCTACATAGTTGCATCAAATTTTAAAATTCTAGATACCTCCCAAAAAGATTATGGGTTGGAAATAGAGGCATTGAAAACATGTGGATATCCCCAAATTGTAATCTTGTCTGTCTAGTATTTAAAGGATTCCTAACCCAATCAGTTGCAAACTATAGAGTCCATCTAATCCAAAGTGGATTGGAAGTTGGATAACTAGGAGGAGATTCCTCAACCTCAAAATGATGACTAGGAGAGGAAGGAGGTGGAAACTCATCGTCATTCTTGTTAGCCAAAGTAGAGGAAGAAAAGTCATCATCAAGCATGTCCTTGGATAGAGCTAAATCCTTAAAAGTATTGTCATCAATGCCAAGTGAATTCAATGTGAATGTGGATGGTGAAGAAGATCAAGAGTAGAACTCGATAAGCCCTCCTCAAAGCAAACACTCGTCTCATTGAACTCGTGTGCTAGTGTGGAGAAGTTGATATCCCTTAACACCATCTATATAGCCTACAAAGATGCAAGGCCTGCTTTATAGATCCATAACCTTGTGTTTCTCTATTGGAATGTGGGCTTATGCTAGAGAAACAAAAATGTTTCACTATAGATTTCTGACCACTCCATGATTCAAAAGGTGTGATTCTTATAATAATCAACCTTAATTTTTTGAAAAAACTTGTTAGCTCAAACAGAATGTAATCCCAAGCAACTTCCTTTCCACTTTTTGATCACCAAGTTCCTAGTGTGGGCGAGGTGAGAGCATATAGTATACACAATTACAACTTATAATTGAGATAAAGCAACTGAAAGTAGCAACCACTTATCCAATGGGGTTAGCTAGGCACATCCACTTTGCAATGGGAAAGCTGATACAATATGAAGTAAAAGTACACTCTTCCACTTTTTAGTGGTGAATGAATATAACAAGTAAAAACTAATCTTCCACTTTGCAGTGGTGAGTGAGTGTCAAAATGCCACTTGTTCAGTGAGGTGAGTACAAGAGCCACTTATTCAATGGGGTGAGTATCAAAATAACATGAGCAGCTCACTAGTGGTACTATCACTCAGTGTTACAATGTTAGCTCTTGAATCATTCAAAATTCAAGACAATGATATGAAATAAAACTAACTGGAATACCCCAAAGTATCACCACTCAGGAAACTAACCATCCATCATTGAATTAGCGAGTATACCTCAAGGAAATGGCAAATAAGTGACTGGTAAAAGTCTGAAACTTCACTGCAGCAGTCTGGACAGTGAGATAAGGACTCAGAAATCTTCAAAGACCTGCTCACAAATGCACCCAAAGGTCAATGTAGACTTCAAACAATCTTTCTAGCTCCTCTATTCAACTTAACACCTCTTCTAAATGGATTATGAGGGTCTGATAATGACTGAACAGCAGCTACAGGTCTGTCATAACTCAGAAAACACTAAACCAGCATGGTCATAGAATGGTACGGCCAGCTTCAAGTCTTTTCCAATGCCTCACACAAGAAACTCAAACATCTCTAAACTACAAACAATCCTCTCAAAATGCAAACTCAAACACCATCAAAGCATTCAAAACCAATAAAGCCAAAACTGGAAGTTTCAATCAGCACCAATGGTGATGCCTAAATGGAATCACACTATTCTAGCTAGAGAATTTCTTTCAATTCTGAAACTAGAAAATCCATGAGGGTTTCCATCCTCAAAGATTTGGAGAACCAGAGCAAATCCGGAAAAATAACAATATCGTTCTTTAGCATATCCAAGTGAGCCCCCAACACCTTTTATAACTTTTTTTGTTGGGTTTTTCCGAAAAAGCGTTTTTGCTTTTTTGCGGCTTTTTTGAAAAAGTGATTTTTGTTTTTCACTGCTTTCTTAAAAAAACAATTTTTGCTTTTCTTGAACAAGTGGTTTTTTCGCTGTTTTTTTTCCAAAACAAGCACTTTTGCTTTAAATTAAATAATTCATTATGTGCAAACATTTAATCACCATTTCCATCAAATTCCCTTTTAAAATAAAATAAAACCTTTTTCATGTGCAAGACCCCCTTATTTCTCCTAGGCACCCAAATGGGGACGAGTCTAAGGCTCGATCTTACCCGATGCATATGGCTTGTGGGCGGTTGTGTGCATCCCTAGAGGATTAGTCTTGCCTCAACTCGCCCCTCTCGAACCACAACTCGGCAAAAAAGTAAGACTAAGGCAAGGTGGGCTAGGCGTTGGGTTGGGTCACAAGGATACCTTTGGCGCAACAACAAAAAAAAATGATAAAACATTATAACTTACGTGAATAATTTAATTATTTCACCCCAAGTTGCAGAAAATCCCAAAACGCCTCGGAATCCAAATTTGACCATGCCAATATGATAATGAGGTAGTAGGAGAATAATAGAAGCCAATTTAGTGACTTACTATATATAGACGTGCTCTCCAAGAAGTTTGGAGAACACCCCAAAAGTCAAAAAACATTTAAGAGTGTCATTCAAATCGGTATTGCCCTGCTCATTGCCAACAAAAGAACCCTTGTAACTCCAAAACTGTGTCCTCCAAGAACTTTGTAGTTCTCCCAACTCTCCTAGAAACTGGCCAACGCTCTCAGAACAACACGGTGTAAAAATGGGGACATTGCAATTCCCTTCAAGGCTTTTTGAGGAATGTGATTCTAGATATAACTTTCACAATTAATGACCTTCACCTTGTACGATGTTGAAAGAGATCTAGAGTGAATCATATAATTAATCATTTCCTTTAAGATCTATTATTATTCTTTACCACACCATTCTGCTAAGGACTATATGGAAGTGTACATTGCAAATCAATTCCCTCTAAACAACAAAACTACTCAAAACAATAGTTAACATGCTCACTATTGTTATCAATGCGTAGAACCTCAATGGCTTTCCCTGAATATTTTTCCACAAGTGATTTGATGTCCCCAAAATGCTCAAAAACCTCAAACTTCTACCAAAGAAAATACACCCATATACGCCTAGAAAAGTCATCAATGAAGGTCTAGATGTATCCAGCCCTACTAAATGGACATAGATATGGACCAAATAAATCATTGTGAATCGACTATAGAATCTATGTAGCCCTCCATGCTTTGCCCTTGTCAAACTTCTATTCAAGATGCTTACCAAGGATGCAACCCTAGCAAACACCATCAAAAAAGAAAATTGGAGGCAACCCAATAACCATGCCTTGCTAGTTGAGTTGTTGCAAGTAGTGATAGTTCAAATGCCCAAATTGCTCATGCCATAACTTACCTCATTGGAATGAATGAATAGTGCAATTGAAGGAGAATCAAGAACAAAGTGAGAAAAGGCATACAAACAAGCCTAGTGCTTTCCCAACTACCACTATTGAACTACTATGCATCTCGCAAATAACAAGTATGTCAATAGTGAACTCAACCTGTTTGACTAAACCTATATGAGTCAATTGGTAGACTAATAGGATATTAGCTGACAATATGGGCACACAAACAACATCTTGAAATGTCCCATCACCCATATATCTCAACTAAAGTGTCATCACCCATCAATATGTGTGGCATGAAAAAAGGATTCAAAGATGAGAAGTCATCTAGTGAAAAATCCATGTGGTGTGAAGCACCAAAAGTCAAGTATCCAAGTAGAAAGTAGAGTTGCAATTGCTACAAGGACCTTGCCATTTCCTTTCCCCTTACTATTGTCCTTTGATTTTGAAGAAGACCTCTCATTTGATGAACTCTATTTTGCTGACTCAAGAACATTTATGTTATTCTTTTCTAGAATGTATCTCAAGTGATCAATTTATTTCTTCAAAGTTCAAACCATAATTCCACAGAGATTCTTGATGAGGGGACGCAAGGACGAGGGGACCAAGGGCCTAAGTTTGGGGACGGCGATAGGGGGGCAGCACTAATATACTTATAGTACTTGAAAAATAGTTATAAAAAGTTGCATAAGAATTACAATTTTGAATTTACAAATGTAACTTCGGCAAATTAGTAAAAACTAAAATACTTAAATACTATTAATACTACTTAAGTCTTAAGTTCTTAACAATTAACATGGAAGTTTGAACCATAGTTTACATACTCAGAAGAGTACTCGGCAAGCCCAAAAATTTTGACTCGGGAAAAAATCGGGAAAAACTCGGCAAATACTCGGCAAATACTCGGCAAATTAAAAAGCAGCAAAATTTCTCATAAAAACACTTTTTTTTTGCAAAATTCAATTACAAAATGCATCAAATGAGTCTAAAAACCATGAGGGAGTGTTTTATATTAAATTTCATAGTTCAATACATATGGATTACAAAATGGCATCATTATATGAAGCCGCATAGTGAAACTGCTAATAACTAATGAATTTATGATGATTGCATTTGAAAATCATCATCATAAATTTCATATCTAGGCAATTACAATTTCCTCTTCCCCAACCTAGTGAAAAATTGGGAGGTAGAGGGTATGGTCCTTGCACTCGATTCTGGTTCCTTACTTGGCGTAGAAGATTGTGGCAGTGGCTCCACCATGCTGGTAGGTGGTAATGGCTCCTCCTCCACCACATCAATGTCATCCAATCCAATCTCCCCTGCTTCTGCTGTAGGCAAATCCTCCATAGCTTGCCTCTCGAAATCAGCAATCTCATCCTCTGTAAACAAGGAGGCCTCATCATCCTGCACGGTCCAATCACTGTATGGATCAATGTCATCCAAATCAATGAGCTCATCTGTCAATTCTTGCACCTTTTTTGTGCGAAGCCGAAGGTTATACTGCACAAAAACAAGATCATTGAGGCGTTGTTGAGTCAACTTATTACGCTTCTTCGTGTGAATGGCATCAAACAAACTCCAGTTTCTTTCACAGCCAGAAGCACTACAAGGTTGAGACAAAATTCGGAGGGCTACCCTTTGCAAATTTGGGGTTTTTCCACCCCAATCTTCCCACCAAGAACCTGCAAATAAGATATTCAAGGTTTTGTAAATATTAATAAACAATATTATAATTTGTAATAACTAATAAGTAATAATAATTGTAATTCATAACTTGCAAGATAAAGGCTTCACTTTTTCTTACATGGTGTTTGGATCTCTCTTCCTCGTTCACATAATGTGGAAGAAAACAAAGGCCCCCTAGCTGCCTTATATTGTTGCAACTCTAGAAGGATGAGGTCTTTCACTTCAGACTGAGGTGTCATCCTGTCAATACATGTGAATAGGCCCTCCATAACCTCCCCATTAGGATCCGTGAAGCCATCAGAGAAGTAGAATTTGGGGTTGAGAAAGTACCCCGCTGCATGAATGGGTTGGTGGAGTTGATTGTTCCACCTTCGATCAATGATATCCCAAATAGGGTTAAATCTATTTGCATCCCCCATGTAATAGTGTTGGATGGCCTCTTTGGCCCTATCCATTGCCTCATAAAGATATCCCATCACATTTTTCTCACCATCCACCAAGCGCAAGACCCTCACCAATGGCTCAGTCACCTATAAATTACAAAGTAGAACCAAATTTAAATTACACCTTACAATGAAACAAAATACTTATAGAATTCTAAATTAACAAAAAAGGATTCAATCTAAAAATTCATTAGAGTTGAATTACCTTGACAATCTCTAATGCTCTAGTTGCAAATTGACTATCAAAGATTATTGCTTGAATCTTTTCTCCATCAGCCTTCTTTGAGTAAGTTGAGTCTACCCATGGTTGACTCACAAACATCTGCTTCAAGGAAGTCAATAAACTAGTGATACTTTGCAACGTAAGAAAATTAGTTGCAAACCTTGTAGCACCCGATCGCACAAGCTCTTTCCCTTTGGTGTGATCTCTCATCAATTGAAGAACCCATGGGTGATTATATATATATTTTGTTATGTCTCTTGCTTGTTCTACAATTGGTTTCACCCAGTCAATTTTGCCTATGTCCTCCAAAAGAAGGTCAAGGCAATGAGCTGCACAAGGGGTCCAAAAAAGTGTTGGATGCCTTGCTTGAAGCAATCTACCAGCTGCCACATATGCCGCTGCATTGTCAGTAACAACTTGGACAACATTTTTTATGCCCACCTCTAAAACAACCCGCTCCAACATCAAACTCAAATTTTCTGCATTCTTTATTATGTTGGAAGCATCAATTGACTTTAGAAAAACCAACACACCATTTGAAGCCACTATAAAATTGATAAGAGTGCGGTTTCTTCCATCTGTCCAACCATCTGAAAGAATTGAGCATCCATACTTTTGCCATTGCTTTTTTTGAGCTTCCACAATTCCTTTTGCATCTACAATAGCATCTTCAAGTAACCTGCCACTTATATCTCTTGGACTAGGAGCCTTGTACCCTTTCCCTGCAACTGTCAATGCTGTCACCAAACACTCCCAATACGGACTCCTTGCTACATTGAAGGGAAGGTTGTTATAAAACCAAAAATTAGCACAAGCCTTGTCTGCTTCTTTGTGCACCTCCTTATTCCACCCAGTACCTTCCAATGAAGGTTGTGATCCTTGAACATTTCTAGGGACAAAAAATTGGAATTTGCTCGAAGTGGATGAAGTGGATGGTGTACGTATACGTGGACCACGACTAGAGCCCACAATGCCTTGCATATTTACCTCAGAATCTTCAGTCAAATTAGGAGCAATGGCTGCTTGTATGGCTGCTTGTGTCTTTGCCCTCTCCAATTTTTTTTCATCAAGTGCTGCAAGAAGAGCTTCCATCTCTCGTCTCACCTCTGCAGGGGCTATTGGACATGCCCTTGCATCATGGCAAGGGATACCAGCAAGATGGTATTTGAGGCGATTGATGCCTCCACTAATCTTCTTCTTGCACCAAGTACAAATAACACTTCCTGGTACTGGCCCATAATATCCATGTTTCCAAGCGGGATCACGGCTACCAGGGGGTCTCCTTTCAATGCTCTGGCTTGAGGCAGCTGTGTTCGAACCAGATGCAGAGGCGGATGCCATTGCAATTAAATATTAACCTACAATATCAGATGTTGAATAATGAATATATTAGAAGATGTAACAAATCCAATACAAAGTGAAAGGAACATCAACAATCAACTAATTGTTTAACTTCACCGTTATAATTTCAATCATTATCAAACAGTAAAGTTGTAAACTATCAAAGTGAAAGATTGTAAGACATTTCATTCAGTATACTGTCTTTCTAATTTCAGTTTTTTCATTCTTATATTTTTAGTTTTTGTTGGATGCACATTGATTTAATTTACTTGTATGCAAGTTATCTGTGATTCTGTTGTTTCTTATATTTTTAGTTTTTGTGGGAGCAGCAAGTTATCTGTTGTTTCTTGTTTCAGCTTTCACTTATCAGTTTACTGTGATATCATATTAGCATCAATCATTTTAGAAGCTGAAATTTGAGCATGTTTTCATTTTATTCATTAAAGATTAAATCATGTATGATAATGACATCGTATGAGTTTGACTCTCGACTCTTGAGCATGTTTTATTTTCAATGCTAAGTATTTTCTACATCAGATTTATTATTATTTTAATTTTTAAATGTAAAATTTCATATATTATTTTATTGTAATAAATCAATAATATCATGGCGAAATTGCAAATAATAATATCATTTTTCTACGTCTTATTTAATATTTATTATTATTTTAAATTTTTAATACTAAAATTTTATATATTATTTTATTATAATATATTAATAATATCTTGGCAAATAATAATAAGAAATGTAAAACAATAGTATTATTTGCCATGATATTATTATAAATTATAATAAAATAATATATGAAATTTTTGTTTTAAAATAATAAATTAATAATAATTAATAAATATTAAATATTATGTATAAAAGTGAACATTTTAACTTCCATGATATTATTATAAATTTATAATAAAATAATAAATGAAAACGAAATTTTAATAATAATAAATATTATTTTGATGTAGAAAATAAATGAATTAATATTTTTATTATTTTATACAAAGCATATGTATAAAATAATAAAAATACTAAATCCAATGTAAATCGCATTATTTTAATTAATCCTGGCAGAATAAAATGAAATCGCGTCATTTTCTATCAGGCATTTGAAAAAAATAAAATCCAATGCAAATCGCGTCAATGCAAATCGCGTCATTTTCTAAGCTCAGGCATTTGAAAAAAAATAAATCCAATGCAAATCGCGTCTGAAGTCTGGCGGAATAAACCTAAATCGCGGAATATGATGAAATCGCGTCATTTCTGAAGCGGGCATTTGAAAAAATTTAAGACTGGCAGAATAAACCTAAATCGCGTCATCTGAAGCTCGGGTATTTGAAAAAATAAATAAATATGGAGCACAGTATATGAAACGCAGGAAATATCACTCATTGAAGGCACAGGGTTTTGATCAAAGTTTCAAACTAACCTGGAAATCGCGCCAGAAGTCCAAATCGCCCAGCCAGAAGTCCAAATCGCGTAGCCACCAGTCCAAATCGCGCAACAACCACTGTAAATCGCTCGAAGGTGATTGTAAATGGTAAGAACGAGGGTTTAATAGCACGAAACGCGTCCAAAACGCGGTAAAAATACCCGCGAAAATGAAAACTCATAGAAAAACGCGTCAGAAACGCGTCAAAAAAGCGTTTGGGTTTTTGTGACGATTATTCTGCGAGTAAACAACAGATTACACGGCGATTACTCGGGAAAAAACAGAAAAAAAAATCGGCTAGGGTTTCCTGCGAGTAAAAGTGAAGATTACTCAAAAAAAAAAACGATTACCGGCTGCTCGGAGAGTACTCGCCGAGTATGTAATCGAGGTTTGAACAATGAAAATGTCGAATTCGAAATTTATATCCAAGATTTCATAATGATAATTACAATGAGTAAAATGATGTCAAAATAACAAAATGGAGTGAAGTGAGGCCTCTAATCATCCCCAAACTCCTCATCACTAGAACTACTAGAAGTGGGCACATGGTCAAGCTCCGCCAAACTAATACCAACCAGCCCTACCTGTGTAATTGTAGCATCCTCATCAATGAGATGCAAAGCACTATGTACAACCACAAGCTTCTTTGCTCTCCTAGAGGTAAGTACGTTCCTCTTAAGAGAGTGGATGAAGCTATAAGTAGACCAATTCCTCTCAGCAGCTGAAGAATTAGAAACTTGAGATAGCAATCAAATGGCTAGAGTGGTAGTCAAAGAAATCCATCCATGGCAATTCCACCACAAAATTGGGTCCTCCTATGCCATAGTTGCCATATCCATCTTGGTTACCTTAGAATAACCCCTAAAAATGGAAAATTTTGTCCACTTAGTGCAAATGATGTTGGCCTCTACAAGATCCTACATTTTTTTGATGGCCCTAAAGAACCCTACCTTTGCCTCAACATCTTATATGGGTGTAACTCTACTAGGCCTTTGATTGTACCAGTTGGGGTTCAATGCATAGGCAGCCATGTGCAAGGGAGTGTTGAGCTTCTCCCATCTTCAATGAATGATTGGATGAATGTGCTCAATGTAGAATGCTAATGTGGGGTCCTCTCGCATGACAAACCTCATTTGGTCAAGCATACTATCAATGCACTCACACACCTCTCCAAGGTTAGGTGCATTGGCATCCCCATATCTAATGACCTCGAAAATCGAAGTAATTATAAAGACTATATATTTTGCATCATCCCAAAAAACATCACTCTTCGCTACATCCTTCACTCTCTTCTCCTACTCTATCCTAGGCTCGGGCCACCAATTCCATTCTACTCTCATAATCATTAGTTGCAATGCCTCTTGCAACTCAAGCATTCTCTCCAAGAGAAGAAATAGGATGCATAATAGGATGCATATCTAGTCTTGACAGATTTCAAGAACTCCTTAGAGAAGCTCCTAAAGAGTGCATGTGACATGTGGTGGTTGCAAATAAGCATCTGCACATCTCTAGCATCATTGACCACTGCTTTTATCCAATCAATCTTTCCCATGTCCTTGAGTGCATTATTCATGCCATGCACACAACAAAGAGTCCACCAAATATGTCTATAAGTTGTCTCAATCAATTTCCCTACAGCTTTGCAAACATGGGCCGCATTTGTCACTACATGGGCCACAAAATCAGCAATATAGTAATTTTAAATTTAGATTTAAATGTGAAGATATTTAAACAATAAATATAAATCTCTCTCTCTCTCTCTCTCTCTCTCTCTCTCTCTCTCTCTCTCTAATATATATAGCCATACCCATATCCATATTCATGCAGCCTTGCTTATCACACAAAATATCTTAGTTTCAATATCATACTTCTTGTTCATTGTCACTCATCTCAAAATGGACATGTCCACTAGTCTTTTCATTCCACCACCTTGTTAAGCGTATTAGGATCAGCATTATCTCCATAGGTGGTAAGCATCCCATACACGTGAAATATTACTATCCAAAATACTTCTGTAAATTGATAAACCTCTTTGGTTGCATCATCAATACTCCCACCATGAAAATGTGAGTCTATGTACATATTAGCATGGTCCCACTAAGAATGGGTAGTCATGGCCTCTTGGTTTGTGCTACTTGGGAGTTTACACCCCATTTAGATATTGCATAAGTAATTAAAATTCAATCATGTATCTTGGGAGATCTTATAAACAGTAAACACAGATTGGAAAATGTTAATATAATGAACAATGTATGTTATAATAACTGCACATAACGACAAAATTATAGCATTGAACAAGGAATTCCTTCAAAAAAATGGATCAGCCCGAGACTTTGAGTAGAATTCCTAATTAGACCCAAACCCAAGTGAACATATACAAGCTGAGCACATATATGATATAATATAGCAAAGAACTGAGTCGTGTACTACAAAGTGTCTGTGAGCTTAACCATGGTTGGAACATCAAGCAAATCACAGCAACTTTGGAGGATTAATAAAGACTTACTTGGAAACAACTATCAACTGGCAATGAGCTACTGCTGCTTCCACCAGCTCACTGGACAGTTCACCAAAGCCTGCAAATCATTTAAAGTCAATCTAAATCCATATATACTTTTGAAGTTATAATTCAACATGTAAAGTGTAAAGCAGTTTTACAGCCTTGACAATTTCAGGTAACCTCCATAGGCAGTGACATATATAAGGGTGAATTTTATTATCGAGAAATTACAACTTTCTAAATTGATAACCCAGACATATGCATATTTAGTATAACAATCTTTGCAAATAAAGAAAGCTAGCTTTTTCCAGAACTTTCAATACTCCATAAATCAAACTATCTAATTGGTTATGTATGTTGCTCTTTTCTTAAAAACCGTACAAGATATGCTCATATAACAGAACCATAAATGCATTTGGATCTAAGCACCTGATAGTTGAGAAATTATGGACTAAAAACATCAAGCATTCAGAGATTCAAAAAAATATTGTTTGCTAAAATACACGGCATCACTAAAAAATATCCGTCTTCAGGTACTTCCAAATTAAATATAAATCTGGAAAGATATAAAAAGTACTCAACACAAAATTCCAAACTAAATCCTTTCAACACACTTTGTGACCCGAAATGAATTACATTGTATTGGCTAAGGAAGATCGTTCACTCCCAAAACCAATCTTACCTTAGGGTTTTGTCTAAGGTAGAAGAGATGAACAACGTTCAACCTCACAAAGAAAATAGAGTTTCATAAAATAATCAAAATGAGCTTCTCCTCCAATTACCCTTTTATAAACACTTTTGAAACTTTCAGAAAATAATAATTTTAATTTAATTTTTAATAACAAACATTTAGCTCCAAATAAGTGACTTTATTTTATAATTTACTTTTTCAACCCCTTAAGTCACTTTATGTCCATTATACATCATTAAATATAAGTTGTCTTTTAATTTATTTACTTTTGACAACTTAAATATTCTTCAACTATTTAATATTTTAATTATTTTCCACTCATTCACCAAAGTTTGCAGAAAATAATAAAATAGCCCAAAAGTGAATTTTGATTATGCCAGCATACTCTAAAGCTCACTAAAGATCCAATTTAATGAAAATTGATACTTTCCAAAAATAGAATATTCCTCCAAAAAGTGTGGAATGCACCCAAAATGTTGAAATTGCACCCGTAAAGAACCAACAAACTCATTTTAATCCCCTGAACACAATGCTACTATGTGAACTCCATTCCAAAAAGGTTGGCACTCTCCAAGAAAGTTGGAGCTTCCAAAGATGTTGGAATGACCATAAAATGGGGGCATTACAACCAATCCCTCCTTGATGGCTTTGAATATATTATCGAGCATTTTCTTGACCACAATGAGAACTTAAACATGGCCCACCATCTTCTCAAACTTGTCCAATCACCTATTTTGATCCACAAGTTCCTTCAATGACTTCATCTCTGCAACCAGGTACCTTACCTTAATTGCATCATCCTCCCCCATCAACTTTTACCTTATGATTCCTACTCGATGACCTTGCTTGGCATAGCATATAGTTAACAAGAGAAAGTGCAATTTAAGAACACCCATAAAGACCAAGAACCAAATGCACATTGTGGCAGACATTCCTAGGAGCACCAAAGTGTGAAGCACCAAATACGTCCCAAGAGTCAACCATCCCTGTACAACTCCAATCCACCATGCTTTACCATGAAGGTTTCCCCAAAACCAATCCAAATCAACTTCTTACATCATTCGGAACTCTTCAAAAGATGTCGTCTTATGTACCATCCATTTTAGAGCTCCCTAGCTCATTCATTTTTATACAAGTGGTATTTCCACAATATATTAAACTATACTTCCACAACATATTAAACTATGTGATTAGTTTTCAACACTACATTTGTTCAATCATATCATTTATTAATGTTGGTTCACAAGAAATCCTCTCTCATGAGCATGAATAGTCCACTTGCCACTTACTACATCTATGTGATGCTCAAAGAGAAGAACCAAGACTTCACAAAGGTCACCCTTCCCAAAAAACCCCTCTTAACCATGGAATTTCCTCCATGACCAATCCTACTTAGCTTGCTGCCCCGTTCAAAACCTTCAATAACTACAATGCATTCTTAATCATTCATTTTATAGCTCTCTAGCTCATTTAATTTTAAGTGGTGGTTCAACAATTTTCACATTACGTAATTATTTTCAGGATGCAACTACAATTTCAAGTCAACCCACATCAACCCATATTTCATGAGTAGTGACCAACAAGAACCATTGTCCATAATATAATGTCCTGTAATTGGGGGTTATGCTTGATTTTGCCCAAAAGTAATAATTCCAACAATATAATTTGTTTTACAAATAGTATTCTAAAATTAAATCATATAAACGTTATTGAACTTAAAGAGTAAATGAACAATTAAATTAAGATAAATAACATCACCTAACAGGATCTAATCTATAGTTTCATTTCCAATAACCAACCATAGTAGGGATTGGAGAGGAAAGCACGATAGGTCGCCCGGAGACTGTTCATCACAATTAAGCCCAAGAGCGTGGTATAACACCCCTTGGCCCACAAGTGGTAGGAAATCTCGTCCATTCAACATGGGGTGGCCTACTTGTATTATGGGAACCAGTCTACTACCTCTCCCAATCCTGTTTCCTTGCTAATCCATGCATGATTGCTTGTAGGGAAACAAATCAATTAAATCAATAATTATAACAGTCTAAATAGATTAGCAATTCCCATTAGTAACTAGATTAAAGATACATATGAGATTATATATTAAACAATATACTCAATCATGTTGCATACCAATCACTTATTAAGTCAAATGAATGTAGATTATTCATACAATATCCCATCTCCTTCGATTGATCCCCATTCATGCCCTCACAAATGAATTGTTCTCCCTTTAATAGCTTCAATGATGGGGGAAAAGCCACCTCTTTTCATTACATCCTTAGCTTGGTAAAGGACACATCCCTTCATAATCCAAGCACTGCCCCCCTTAAAACCCTTTTTAATTATTAATTGCATGCTTTTATTTATTTATTTTTGGAATCGCTGCCCTTAGTTTTCTTTGCATATTATGGAATTAGTAAGGATCGCTGCCTTTAGTTTAACATTACTAGGGAATCGTTGCATTTAATTTCCCTTTGCTACTTTGGTCAGCAATTGTCATATGTCCTTGTGCAGGCTGCGATCAGAGGGCATGACACATAACCATTAGTAATCCATTTCAAAATTGTTGCATCTAGATGATGCTCACTAGGGTGAATCACCTAGACTTCTAGGAAGGTCATCCATCATACTACTACACTGGCACAATCACACTAAACCATAGAGTTTCCACATAACCAAGCCCACTTAGCTTCCTACTAGTAAAACTTTAAACAAGTGCTATGGAATGGGTTATTCATTATAAAATCCCCTAGCTCATTCATTTTTAGACAAGTATTCTTTCATATTGTATCAATTTATTTGGTGGATTTTTAAGATTTAGCTACATAATTTTGAATCAATCTACACCATATTTTAAGTGTAGTGGTGTAAAAGAACTTCCCTCTTACAGGTATGAATCCACTTGGCACCCATTACATTTAGGTGATGTTCACAAGGATGAAACACTAGGAATTCCTGTGAGGCCACCCATCCTAGTACTATTCTAGCTCCAACATGCTTAAATATGGAGTTTTCCTACAACTAATTCCCATCCTAGTACTATTCTAGCTCAAACATGCATAAATATGGAGTTTCCCTACAACTAATTCCACTTGACTTCCTACCCCATTTGCAAAGCCTTTTCTAAGTGTTGAGCCTTGAGAACCACTGATTATAGAGCTCCATAGCTCATTTATTTTTGTACAAGTATTACTTCCTTTGTTCATCAAATTATGTGATGATTTATTGAGATTCATCTACATAGTTCTAAGCCAATATACGTCGACCTATATGTCATGAGTACTCATTCACAAGAACCCCTCATTAACGTGAATGGTCCACTTAAAACTCAATGCATTTGGGTGATGCCCAAAGGGTTGAAGAAACATAAAAACTCTAAAAGGTTACCTATCCTAATATTACTACAAGTCAAGCACACTTAACCATGGAGATTCCCAAACAACTAATACTACTTATCTTGCAACCCCTATTTGCAAAATATTTACCAAGTAGTTTTCCTTACAAAATGTTCATTATGAGGTCCCTAGCTTATCCATTTTTATACAAGCTGTACATGCACAACATTTCAAATTATGTGAACCTACATGTACCTCTATCTTGTTAATAGTGATTGACAAGAACCTCTCTTATGAGTATGAATAGTCTACTTAAGTTTTTAATACTTGTTGCATCTAGTTGATGATCACATGGTTCAAGAACCAAGACTTCCCAAAAGGTCAGCCATCCCAATACTACTCTAGCTCAAGCATACTTAACAATGAAGTTTTCCACAAAACCAATCTGATGCAATGAATGACAACCCAATCTAACAACCCACACGATCTCACACACACATATACACACAACGGAAGTGATTTTAAAATACTAAAGAATTTGAAACAAAAAGTCATTACATAATTTGACACATTGTGGGAAGTTGAAACAACATCTGTATAAAAATGAACAAGCTAGGGAACCCTCCTATAATAATTGGCTAGTAAGGCACAACCCTTGCTGAGGTTTTTGAAATTGGGCAGCAAGAGGGCTTGGTTGGTGGGGAAACTCCATTGTTAAGTGTGCTTGAACTAGAGTAGTGTTGGGATGCTTGACCTCCTATGAAGCTCTAATCCCTCGACCTTGTGAGCATCACTTAGATGCAATGAGTGCTAAGTGAATTGTTCATGCTTGTGAGAAAGGAATTCTTGGGAACCACTGCACATGATATATGGGTCGATGTAGATTGATTTGAAACTATGATGTTAAATACCAAAAACACATCACATTATTTGATACACTATGGAAAGTAGGACCAACACTTGTATAAAAATGAACGATTGAGGGATTTGTACAAGGAATAGTTTATAAGACACATCACTCGTTGAAGCTTTTGCAAATAGGATATGAAGATAAATGGGCTTGGTTATGGCAGAAATTATATGGTAAGTGTGTTTGAGCTTAGTATTGGGATGGATGGCCTCTTGGAAAGACCAAGTTCTTCATCCTTATGAGCATCACCTAGATTATATGAATGCTAAGTGGAGCATTCATACTCATGATAGGGGTTCTTGTGAACTAGTGCTCATGGAATATGGGTTGATGAGGATTAAATCAACTATAGGCAATTGAATATGGAAAATTCATCACACAATTTTATACTCTATAGAAACACCACTTGTATGAAATGAATTAGCTAAGGATTTCTGTAAGGAATGGTTCATAAGGTGCAACACTTGTTGAAGGTTTTTCCAATGGGCTTGCAAAATAAATAGCATTGGTTGTTGGGTAACTCCATGGCCAAGCACACTTGAGGTGAAATGGTATTGTGATGGGTGGCATCTTTGAAAGTCCTGATGCCTCACCCTTATGCACTTTATCTATATGCAATGAATGGTAACTAGATGATCATGGTCATGAGAGGGGTTCTTGGCAACCACAAACAAAATATGGCTTGATATAGATTGACTCAAAACCATAGAAACACTGTTTTATAAAATGAATGAATTAGGGAGCTCTAAAATGCATGGTTCATAAGGCACAACTCTTGTTAAAGGTTTTGCAAATGTGGTGGCAAGCTAAGTAGTCATGGTTTTGGGGAAACTTCATGGTTAAGCACACTTGAGATGATGCAACATTGTGTGCAACTTATTTGAATTTATCAATGCTTTATTCATGTGAACATCACCTAGATACAATGAGTGGATGCAGATTTTCTCAATACTGTTTGGTTGAAAAATTGCTATATAATTGTTAATGGTTTTGCAAATGGGATAGCGAGTTGGGCAGGTTTTTGTTGTGGTGTATTTGGAGTTGAAATAGTACTAGGATGGATGACCTTAGTTATATGCAAAAAGTGCTTATTGAACTACATGCTCTTGATAGGGGTTCTGTGAACCATTATTCATGAAATATGAGTCATTATAGATTGATTAGAAATAATGCATTCAAATCATGGAAAAATCATTGCATAATTTGATACAGTATAGGAAGATTACTTGTATAAAAACGAATGATCTAGGGAACACTATAATGAACACTATAGTTTTGTGTATCCTCTGCTTTTGCATTTCGTGCGACTTGAAGTAAGAAAAACAAAAGTCAAATCCTTGGTTGACAAAGATTAAGAACAACGATTTTTATTTGTGTATCCTTTGCTTTTGCACTTCGTGCGATCTAAAGTAAGAAAAACAGAAAAAAAAATTGTCTTAATCCTTTCCATTATGTTGGATGCATAGTTTGATTTTAGTTTAATTTTTGGTCTTGCAATGAGTTCTCATGACATGAGTGAGGATGAGGTTGATGTTCATAGTAAAAGTACTAAATCCAATTATGCACCTAACACTGAGACTAAGAGGGGTGGCCATGATGATGAAATCCAAACCACTAGTTCCATGGCGAGTGCAGCTGAAAGTATTAATTACCCCTCCACATTACTAGCAAAGTATGCTAAGGGTCATTTTGATCGTAAGTCTCGTTTGAAACAATTTGCAACAAAATTATCGAGCAAGCCTCGGACATTTGGAGGCACAACGTTGTGGAAGTGCCACTTTTGTGGCCTTGAATTTTTGGCAGCATTACTAGAGTTAATGCCCACCCCCTTCATATCCAAGGAAAAGGTGTGGAAGCATGTAAGTTTTGGGGGAGACTAGAAAACCTAAAATACAGAGCTGAGATATATAAGCTATGGGGTGTCAAAAAACACAATGCAGCTACACCTGTATTTTCCACTTTGTCTCATAGGCCACAGGATCATCAAGGCCAGCCAAACAATTCTACTTCTAATTTGCAAAGGCAAGTTGCACGTATGCTAGGTTCTTCTTCAAGGGCCCCTGCAGTAGAGGCTAGGCGGAAACGCAAGTTGACAAGTGATTCCAGTATCTCAATAGCTGAATTATTCAATGTGCAGTTGAAGGATGATATAGATGATGGCATTGGAAATTCTTTTTTGCCAATGGCATTCCCTTCCATGTGGCTCAATCTCCTTATTATAACGAGATGATGTTGATGGTAGCAAGGGGAGCACCATCATATGTGCCACTAGGGGAGACAAAATTGAGGACCACAATCTTGGATAAGAATTATTCCAAGATAAATATGTTAATGGAGGAAATGAAGGAATGTTGGGTGCAAAGTGGATGCAATATAGTCATGGATGGGTGAACAGACATTAAACATTGTCCACTCATCAATATCATGGTTACATGTACAAAGGGCCCATATTTTCTTAAGGAAGTTGACTGTTTAGGACATCGCGAAGATGTCGAATTTCAATTTCAGATCCTCAAGGATGCTATTGAGGAATTTGGGCCACAAAATGTGGTCCAAGTAGTGACAGATGCGGCCCATGTGTGCAAAGCTGCAAGGAAATTGATTGAGACAACTTATAGACATATTTGGTGGACTCCTTGTTGTGTGCATGCCATGACTAATGCACTCAAGGACATGGGAAAGATTGATTGGATCAAAGCAGTGGTCAATGAAGTTAGAGATGTGCAGATGTTTATCTACAACCACCACACTTCACATGCACTCTTTAGGAGCTTCTCTAACAAGGAGTTCTTGTAACTTGTCGAGACTAGATGAGCATCCCATTTCATTCTCTTGGAGAGAATTCTTGAGTTGCAATAGGCATTGCAACTAATGGTTATGACAAAAAAATGGAATCAATGACCCGAGTCCAAGATAGAGCAAGGGAAGAGAATGAAGGATGTAGTGATGTTTTTTGGGGTGATTCAAAATATATAGTCTCCATAATTACTCCAGTATTCCAGGTGATTAGATATGGGGATGCCAATGCTCCTAAACTTGGAGAGGTGTATGAGTGCATTGATAGTATGCTTGACCAAATGAGGGTTGTCATACGAGAGAAGGACCCCACATTAGCATTCTTCAATGAGCACATTCAGCCAATCATTCATCGAAGATGGGAGAAGCTCAACACTCCCTTGCACATGGTTGCCTATGCATTGAACCCCAAGTGGTACAAGAAAAGGCCTAGTAGAACTACATCTATACAGGATGTTGAGGTGAACGAAGGATTCTTTAGGGCCATTGAAAAGATGTATGATCCTATAGAGGCCAACATCATTCATACTGAGTGGACAAAATTTGCCACTCTTAGGGGTTATTTTGAGGCATCCAAGATGGATATGGCAACTATGGCACACGATGACCCAATTTTGTGGTGGAATTGCCATGGACCGATTTCTTTGACTACCACTCTAGCCATTCGATTGCTATCTTAGGTTTCTAGTTCTTTAGCTGCTGAGAGGAACTAGTCTACTTATAGCTTCATCCACTCTCTTAAGAGGAACAAACTTACCTCTAAGAGAGCAAAGAAGCTTGTAGTTGTACATAGTGCTTGTGTCTCATCGACCACAAGACACTTGTGTACAAAGAGAGTCCAATAGCACAGTGGGATGTAGAGCTAGAGGAGCTAGCACAAATTGATGAGGATGCTACAATTACACAAGCAGGGCTGGTTGGTATTAGTTTGGCAAAGCTTGACCATGTGTCCACTTCCAACAATTTTGGTGATGAGAAGTTTGGGGATGATTAGAGGCCTCAATTCAATCCATTTTGTTAATTTGACATCATTGCACTCATTATAATCATCATTATGAAATCTTAAATATAAATTTCGAACTCAACATTTTCATTGTTCAAACTTCAATGTTATTGTTTATTCAAATTATTAAGAACTTAAGTAGTATTACTAGTATTTAAGTATTTTAGATTTTACTAATTTTTCAAAGTTTCATTTGTAAATTCAACATTGTAATTCTTATGCATCTTTTTATAACTATTTTTTCAAGTACTATATGTATATGAGCATCGTCCCCCCGCCAACCCTAAACTGAGGCCCTTGGTCCCCCCAATCCCCAAAACCCATCCCCGCGTCCCCCTGTGTGGGTAACACTAATTTTAATATCTATAATAAAAAATAATGTATCACTTCTATATAGTCAATATCAGATAAATTATTTACAACTTTTAATCTTATCACTAAAACCATGTAGAAACATTATGAATGAAATATCTTGCAAATACATAGTGAACTACATACTTGCAGATCAGATCTTTGAATACATGCAGCTCAGCCTCTACTAGGCAGCCGAAGACATTTTAATTTCAAACTGAATTCACTTCCTCCAATGGCCTGGCAGTTTTACACATACTTTTGTTGGTTCCCTCTTTCTTCAATCAAAGAAAAACTCTTCACATCCGTTCAAACCTCCTTGAAATGCATTTTACCCACCATGTAGCAAGCATGTAAATAGAATTCAATTACTGAGGTTTAAAACAGGAAAAACTTCAGAAACTTAAAAACAATGTAATACTTGTAAAACTAGAGGATAAATAGCTAATTTTGTTATCTCATGTCAAATATAGTGAATAGATATCAATATATATTATAAACATAATACACAAAAGATTCCCAATAACAAAAAAGAAAAAGGAGGTTTTTGTAGGTCATTCCATTCTGAAGCAAGGCCGGCCTATTATTTTAGGGGCAGACCTGTTCTATTTTACCTAAGTCTCATTAGTGTATAAATTTTATTATAAAAAAACTCATAAGTTGTTAACAATTAAAATAAATTTATTTAAAGTAGAAGTAAAAAATTATAATGCTCTGACCGTAAAACTAAACTTATCCTTTCTTTGTCTATTTCTGCCTCTAAATACTAAAACCATAGTTTACATACTCGGAATCGGAGAGTACTCGGCAAGCCCAAAAATTTTGACTCGGGAAATACTCGGCAAATACTCGGCAAATACTCGGCAACTTAAAAAGTAGCAAAATTTCGTATAAAAACACATTTTTTTTGCAAAATTCAATTCTAGAATGCATCAAATGAGTCTAAAAACCATGAGGAAGTGTTTTATATAAAATTTCATTGTTCAATACATATGGATTACAAAATGGCATCATTATACGAAGCCGCATAGTAAAACTGTAAAACTATTAACTACCAATAACTATAGTCAATTTATGATGATTGTATTTGAAAATCATCATCATAAATTTCATATCTAGGAAATTACAATTTCCTCTTCCCCAACCTAGAGAAAAATTGGGGGGTAGAGGGTACGGTCCTTGCACTCGATTCTGGCTCCCTGCTTGCCGTAGAAGATCGTGGAAGTGGCTCCACCATGTTGGTAGGTGGCAGTGGCTCCTCCACTACCACATCAATGTCATCCACTCCAATCTCTCCTGCTTCTGCTGCAGGCAAATCCTCCATAGCTTGCCTCTCGAAATCAGCAATCTCATCCTCTGTAAACAAGGAGGCCTCATCATCCTGCACGGTCCAATCACTGTATGGATCAATCTCATCCAAATCAATGAGCTCTTCTGACTGGTCTTGCACCTTTCTTGTGCGAAGCCGAAGGTTATATTGAACAAAAACAAGATCATTGAGGCGTTGTTGAGTCAACTTATTACGCTTCTTCGTGTGAATGGCATCAAACAAACTCCAATTCCGTTCACAGCCAGAAGAACTACAAGGTTGAGACAAAATTCGAAGGGCTAGCCTTTGCAAATTTGGGGTTCTTCCACCCCAATCTTCCCACCAAGAACCTACAATAAGATATTCAAGTTTTTGTAAATATTAATAAAACAATAGTAATAAGTAATAATAATTATAATTCATAACTTGCAAGATATAAGGCTTCACTTTTTCTTACTTGGTGTTTGGATCTCTCTTCCTCGTTCACATAATTTGGAAGAAAACAAAGGCCCCCTAGCTTCCTTATATTTCTGCAACTCTAGAAGGATGAGGTCTTTCACTTCAGAATTAGGTGTCATCCTTTCAATACATGTGAATAGACCCTCCATAACCTCCCCATTAGCATCCGTGAAGCCATCAGAGAAGTAGAACTTGGGGTTGAGAAAGTAGCCTGCTGCATGAATGGGTTGGTGGAGTTGATTGTTCCACCTTCGATCAATGATCTCCCAAATAGGGGTAAATCTATTTGCATCCCCCATGTAATAGCGTTGGATGGCCTCTTTGGCCCTATCCATTGCCTCATAAAGATATCCCATCACATTTTTCTCACTGTCCACCAAGCGCAAGACCCTCACCAATGGCTCAGTCACCTATAAAGTACAAAGTAGAACCAAATTTAAATTACACCTTACAATGAAACAAAATACTTATAGAATTTTAAATTAAGAATAAATGATTCAATCTGAAAATTCATTAGAGTTGAAGTTACCTTGACAATCTCTAATGCTCTAGTTCCAAATTGACTATCAAAGATTATTGCTTGAATCTTTTCTCCATCAGCCTTCTTTGAGTAAGTTGAGTCTACCCATGGTTGACTCACAAACATCTGCTTCAAGGAAGTCAATAAACCAGTGATACTTTGCAATGTTAGAAAATTAGTTGCAAACCTTGTAGCACCTGATCGCACAAGCTCTTTCCCCTTGGTGTGATCTCTCATCAATTGAAGAACCCATGGGTGATTATATATATATTTTGTTATGTCTCTTGCTTGTTCTACAATTGGTTTCACCCAATCAATTTTGCCTATATCCTCCAAAAGAAGGTCAAGGCAATGAGCTGCACAAGGGGTCCACAAAACTGTTGGATGCCTCGCTTGAAGCAATCTACCAGCTGCCACGTATGCTGCTGCATTGTCAGTAACAACTTGGACAACATTTTCTATGCCCACCTCTAAAACAACCTGCTCCAACATCAAGCTCAAATTTTCTGCATTCTTTATTATGTTGGAGGCATCAATTGACTTTAGAAAAACCATCACACCATTGGAAGCCACTATAAAATTGATAAGTGTGCGGTTTCTTCCATCTGTCCAGCCATCTGAAAGAATTGAGCATCCAAACTTTTGCCATTTCTTCTTTTCTTCTTCCACAATTCCTTTTGCATCTACAATAGCATCTTCAAGTAACTTGCCACTTAGATCTCTTGGAGTAGGGGCCTTGTACCCTTTGCCTGCAACTGTCAATGCTGTCACCAAACACTCCCAATATGGACTCCTTGCCACATTGAAGGGAAGATTGTTATAAAACCAAAAATTTGCACAAGCCTTGTCTGCCTCTTTGTGCACCTCCTTATTCCACCCAATTGCTTCCAATGAAGGTTGTGATCCTTGAATATTTCTGGGCACAAAAAACTGGAATTTGCTCAAAGTGGAAGAAGTGGATGGGGTATTGCGACCAGCACGTATACGTGGACCACGACTAGAGCCCACCATGGTTTTAGTTTGCATAAGCTCTTCAGAATCTTCAGCCAAATTAGGAGCAATGGCTGCTTGCATGGCTGCTTTTACTTTTTCCCTCTCTATTTTTTTTTCTTCAAGTGCTGCAAGAACAGCTATCATCTCTCGTTTCACCTCTAAACTAGCCAATTCACATTCCTTTGAATCACGACAAGGAATACCAGCAAGATGGTATTTGAGGCGATTGATGCCTCCACTAATTTTCTTCTTGCAATGAGTACAAATAACACTGCCTGGTACTGGCCCATAATAACCATGTTTCCAAGTAGGATCACGACTACCAGGGGGTCTCCTTTCAATGACACTTGTGCCAACTGAGTCCGAAACAGATGCAGAGGTGGATGCCATTGTGATTGAATATTAACCTACAATATTAAAAGTTGAACAATAAATATATTAGTTGTAAGTTGTAACAAATCTTGTACAAAAGAACAATGAACAATCAACTAATTTTTTAACTTTATTCAATCATTATCTTATTTCAGTTTTTGCATTCTAATATTTGTATTTTTTGTTGGATGCAGATTGATTTAATTTACGTGTATGCAAATTGGCATTGCAGTCCTAAGTCCTAAGTCCTAACCCTATTGACTGTTGCAAATTTGCAGGTGGGAGCAGCAGATCATCATTACATAGCAATTGCTCAAAATTGAAAATTATACTATAAGTATATTTAATAATTTGAAGTTTTGAACATGTTTACTCATTAATGAAAGATCAAATTATCTATGACAGCCAACAGGTATGATGAAATGAGCTTTGTTTCTGCTTATTAAACCTTGATTTCAACACTCCTTTGTTTCAAACTTTCATGAGTTCATCATTCATGGCCATGCATAGAAATTTTGTAACAAAGTTTGAAACAAAGTAGTGTTGAATCATGGTATGATGAAATGAGCTTTGTTTCTGCTTATTAAAACCTGATTTCAACACTACTTTGTTTCAAACTTTCATGAGTTCATCATTCATGGCCATGCATAGAAATTTTGTAACAAAGTTCGAAACAAAGTAGTGTTGAATCATGAAAGTTTGAAACAAAGTAGTGTTGAAAGGAGGGTTAAGCAAGCAAAACTGGAAGTCTGTTAAGTTATAAACTTTCATTGTTTGAGTTTGAATCATCACATTCACAGCCCAGCTATAGTTTTCAATTTCATATCTGATTTTCATGGCTTCTTATAAATGAAATTCATATAAAATCATTATTTTTGCTGTACATTGTGAAGTTAAAAATAAATAATAAAATCCCACAAGCCAATTTATATACATTATTAATAATAAATATATTACTATCTAATATTCTATAATATAGGTATTTTTTATTCATAATAATATTTATATATTAAATTTTAAATTTTAATATATATATTAAAATTTGAAATTTAATATATTATATTATATATGAATCAAAATATATATATTATAGAATCATTTTAATCATAGATAGTAAAAGTAAAACTATAAACGGTAATAAATTTATTATTAATAATGGATATAAATAAATAATAAAATGAGATTTTATTATTTTTTATATATATTATTAATAATAAATTTATTACAATTTAGTAGTTTAAATTTTACTATCTATTTTATATATTTTTTGATTCATCATATATTAAATTTTAAATTTTAATATATATTATAGTATATATTAAAATGTGAAATTTAATATACTATGAATAAAAAAAATTCAGATAGTAAAATATTTATTATCAACAATATATATAAATAAAATTCTAAAATCGAAATCTATACTTCATAACTTTATAGTTATGAGACAAATATTTTAAATATAATGCGGATTTCAATGCGAACTGTGAAAAAAACTGAAAATCACGAATTGTGAAAATCGCGAACTGTGAAAACGCCGAACTATGAAGTATGAAGAGTGCCCAGAAACGAATCACGAATTATTAAGAAGCCATGAAAACCAGGTATGAAACATTGAAAATGAAGCAAGTAGAAACCCTAACCTGTAGCTGATGCTGCAAATCGCGACGCCAAAACTCCAAGTCGCGCTGAAATCGAAGCCCTAATCGCGCCAGAAATAGATGTATAAAACGCGGGTGTGCAGAAAGAATGCAAGTTGATGGCTTAAGTAGACGTTTTCATTGAAAAAACGCGGCAAAATCAGTGCGAAAATGCATAAAAAAAAACGCGCCGCATTTAATACTGACCAAACAGCGATTACTCGCCATTTTTTGCCCGCGATTACTCAGAAAAATGTGGCGATTATTTCCACTGTAGCAAATGGCGAGTAAAGGCAGCTTTTACTCGTTTTTAGAAAAATATGGCGATTAATCTTTCACTCGCCGAGTACTCTGCGATTTTGTAATCTATGACTAAACAAACCAAAATAAAGGAGAGATCTATATATATCAAAAACATTCGGAAACACTTTTTGAAAAGCATAGGAAGACCAGGGAAATGACACAGAAACTGCAGTGTCACAATTAATCCTGA
The DNA here is from genome assembly GCA_007258455.2 of Sequoia sempervirens. Lineage (NCBI taxonomy): Eukaryota > Viridiplantae > Streptophyta > Pinopsida > Cupressales > Cupressaceae > Sequoia > Sequoia sempervirens. Next base: position 55,594 of record VDFB02268609.1, read on the forward strand.
GTTTTTTAAGAGTAATGCTACTATGCTTCAAACATTGCTGCAGAGACCCCTATAAATGGAGACTAAAATGATTCACTCGTATTTATATGCATCAGATACTATCAGGTTGCCAAAGCCTTAATCCATTGCTTGTTTATGCTTTTGCATATACAGAGATTAAAATGAAGTCAATCTAAATGAGGAAGGCGATTAACTGAACACTAGATTTTAAGCTCTTCCAAAGTATAATACACTAAATTAGATTCAAAATAATTATCATACAAGCTGATGCATATTCATTACCCTTGAGGCTATGTGAATGCATTTTGAACAAGTTACATAATGCACTTTTGGAGTTCAGTTTCTTGCAACTGAGCAATGAGAAGGAGCTATAGCATTTGGAGCAATGAGGTAACGGATTATAGAAAGATGGGTAAGGTTAATTGTAGTCCAGATCTTCTACAATTTCATTACATGTACCATATAATAATACAACTCAGCTTGTGGTTTCCACATTATGTGGATTTAGTATATCCATCATGTATGTTCATTAAAAAGAGTTTCTTTTTCAAACTTAAAATTTTTGCCTAGTAACTATGCAAAAAATATATTATAGCCATAGAAAATGAAAGGAAAGCATCAAGTTAATATATTTGCTAGAAATATTAGTGCATACAATAGAATGACTTAGTTTTACCTGATTCTGGATTGGCTGCCTCCCTAAGTTGCGATGCACAATTCACAGCAAGCCTAGCTGACCTTGCTTCAAATGCCTCCAATACAACTGAAGGCTTCAGCCAATCCTTCGCTGCGATTTAAATATTTGAGAATCAGTACATGAACATCAGATATTGGTTAGACACACATGGCTGAGACTAGAAGGCAGAAAGAATTTTATGTACAAAAAATTAATCATTCTACAATAAAAAAAATTCACACATCCCCAAAGTGTTCCAATAAGCCAGGTATTTAGAGAAGATGGACACATTGGATTTTCACAATATAATCATATAGCTAATTTACAAAACATTCAAAATATTTAGCACGCGATGTATTAAAGTGCATAAGGCTTACAGATGTTATATCATTGGTGACTGAAACCTTAAGCTTAGAAGACACCCTACTATGCTTACTGATACACTATTGAAAATACAACTGGGATATGTATGTGTTATTCAATGGATATGTTAGAAAGTTCAGATAAGATTCTTCATGCACAAATTCAAAATATACAATGGGACATACATGTGTTATTCAATAGAACTGTTAGAAAGTTCAGATAATGTTCTTCATGCACAAATTCATGCCTAAATACTTCTAGCTAGATCACTACAAAGCTGATCCTGCTCATGTAAGCATGGCAACCATGATAACAAGAAATATTAAAAGAATATTACACATTGTCTTCACCATACCCAAATACATGCATCAAAGCAAGTAAAATTTGAAAATGTGCCAAGTACTCAGGTGACTCAGGAGTTTTTCTGCTGGCCACACTGAGCCGATGCAACTGGTGTGCCAAGTCAAGGCTGAGCTCTCACTGGAACTCATGATTTTTTTTTTTTGATGACTCAACCAAGTTTTGCAATGTGACTCATGAGTTTCTTTCTTAGACTCACCTATCACCAATTTTTTTTTTTAAAGCGCTTTTTTCATTTTTGCAGTTCATTTTTTATGTTTTATACTCTAATTTAGCCCAACAAAAGATGTCTTAGGCGTCCACATGACAAAACACACTAAGGGAAGGGATTGGAAGAATGAAAACTTGGTCAGAAATAGTGAGGACTTAGCACTTGAGAAAAGTTGAAAATATAGTGATAAAATTATGAAAGATGGAATGCACCATAGAGGTCCGTGCAGTCTCAAATGCCTTAATTTGGCCTTAGTGGCAAGGGCTCCATCCCTCAACCCTGCCTTGTACTAACAAGGAACATGATAGGGCCACTACCCCGAGACCACATAAGGGGCGCTGCGCTTCCACCCTGGTGGTACCAATGTCACCTTGTTGTTCCCAAATCCAAGCCCTTGGTCTCCCTATACCAAGACTCTATGGAACTATGTTGTTTATTGATTTTAGGGTCATATGACATATGTAATCTTTGAATTATGATGAATTGATTATTTGGGATTAGACTTATGTGTTCTCTAAATGCATTAGTTTCTTTTTTGTGTGTGTATTTGTGTTTAGTTTTTTTTGCCCAGTTGTTGCCGAGTCTCAAGTCCAAGTCAAATTTTGAGTTGCCAAGTTTGTGTCAGGTCCAAGTTTTTGAATTATGGAAGTCAGACAATTATATATATGTTGTTCACATATGACCTTTTACTACAACCTTATATCACCATCCAACTATGCTTACTGACCCACAAAAGAAAGCACACTTGGAACATGAAAGCATTAATAAATGATTTTCACATAAACTGTAACCAAAAATCATGCCAAACAACACCAGCATTCTACAAAGAAAACACCCATTATCAGTCAAACACCAATCTCTATTGTAATTCAAATGCAAAAATAAATGATTTTCAAAGAACCACTAATAAAAAACCGTGAGCACTAATGATTCAAAGACCAAGTGACTTGGTAGTCTACATACTAAGTAGCTATCAAAGAAGACACGAATCATACTTATAACCTTAAATAGTTACCAAACAGTAGTGGAAAAGATCTAAGAAGATTGATTGCAGGCCATGTGTGGATTGGATGAGGAACAGATGTGAATCAATATCAAATTGGATGTCAACTTAATGCAGATGCCAACTTAATTTATGATGGCAGGCAAGCTTATGAACTAAAATATTATATTGTTGGAAAATTGTGTCTTTGGCATCATATTTCCGTATTACCTAAATTATTTTATATCTTAATATTTGGGTATGCACGGCTGATTAATTTCTAAAAATTATTTCAATCTTCTTTATTATAGTTTTGAATTTGAAGAGTTTTCACATATTAATCATGAATCTTTTTGGATACATAACACCCTTTGATATTGACTTCCGAAAATTAACTCTTAACAAATTGTTTATGAATGGTGACATCAATAAACAAACATGTAAGGAATTACAAAAATTGTGATGAATTTGTAATATTTGTATAATTTTCAGCATAAAGCAAGAGACATTAGACGTATATATTCACGTATGATAAGTATGTATATGTGTTTGTGTTTGTATATCTCATAAAATCATGGCCGATGTTATGGATTTCTTTAACATGGTATTGGGTAGACTTGGGCCACATTATTAGGACTTGCAATTGCATGGTTGAAGATCAAAAAAGCAATTACCAACCACAAAACCAAGTTAAGAGTACAAAACCACAATATTGGAAGCAAAAACCACTAGAACAAGGAACTAAAACTTTGACATTCTTCACTCTTTCATAGAAAACTCAATACTTTAACTATATGGAAGAAATATATAAAGTTAAACACGCCATGCATCTGTATTCTACAATAAACTCAATACTCTTAGTATGACTTCTAGAGCTTTTAGTGATCTCTTTTGCAAGCTGCATGCACTCAATTCCTTGCAAGATTCCCTCATTTGCCAACTTCAATCTGTTGGGACCTCCAAAATGCAAGAGTTCAAATGCCTTCTGTGGGAGTTCCAACTTCTAGGGCTGAAAAAGTACCATACCTATTACTTGAACTGAATATTTATCTTGATGATTTTTTTTTTATAACAAGAAGGGAAAATAACCAATGTGGAAGATGAAATGATCCGCTTTCCATCTTTTGCAAGATCAAAGGCATTGAGATGAAACCTAAACTACAGAATTGAGATAAACAATCTGAGTTACATGATGAATTTGCCATCATAGCATGTGTCCAAGCATCAATGTGTGATGTGATGTGCCTCCATAACAGAAAATGTATGCATAGAATGGACCCTGCAAAGAATCTTCAGTGGATGAAAAAAGCCATGATTACCACTTTGACAAGTGTCTATCTGCTCACACAAGCATTTAGGCATCTCTCTCATGATACCACATTATAGTGTCTCACTATATCTCTGCCACAATACCGCACCATGCTGTTTCATGTTGGTATCTCTATGGTAATATCAAAACACAACTTCTCAATCAAGACATCTAACCTTGCTGTTTTCTATTGTCTCTCCCATGACAACAGATCAATCATAACATGGTCTCCAACATGAAACCACACCTAGATAGCACATCCTTATTGCAACACAATATCAATATAATACAGTATGCCTATCGCAAAACCACATCGACTATAATAAGTTATATCTAGCATAGCATCAAATCTAGAACAACACTATCTTTGGTTTGGCACCACATCAATATAGCATGGTATCTACTATACGACACCACATCAAGCATAGCATGATGTCTTAGGGTGCCACTATTAAGATACCACATCATGGTGTTTTATGTTTTTGCCTCTCACAACAACACTTGCCTCTCACAACAACACATCACACATTACATGGTGTCTCCAATGTGATATCTGCTATAACATGTGTCTCAACAAAATCAAGTGTATCAAAGTAAAATTGTGAAACCTATCTCTAAACTTCATTGATTTATTTCTTGTTCTCTAGTTTCTCCATTTATATTCCTAAGACCTGCCTCTTTTTCTAGTGCCTCTTCTTCATATACTCTTGAACAATAACGTAATCAGTAATAATTATTAATTAATTAGTTAGTTATTTTATTCAATCAATAATACACAATGTTTTTATATTCATTTGAGACTTATAAGCATACACATGCATAATTATAGTCACATATACACTCACAAAAAATAAAGCATGCCACAACACCACAATATGGCAACATGGTGCCTCCTCCACAATAGCTTAAGAAATACAACAAGATGGTTTTCCAATGAAACTATAACATGACAAAAGGTGCTTGCCCATTGACACTATAACATGATCACCATAGGATTTCCAATGCAATCACTGGCCCATAATTCATCAAAATGGCCTTTGATTGAGAAAGCTCAAAACATGCAAGATCAAGTTATTTTTTCATGGATTCTCCTATATTATGGAGAGTTTAATTGTAAGCATGTTGCTCACACTTTTTATTTTAAGACATTCTTCATCATATGAACCACTCTTGAATCTTTCAATACCAATGCTTTCACTTCCTCGACTTCATCTTCTCTCTATTGGCACTTATGACTAATTCTTTATGACTACTTTAATACATCATAAAACTCTATCATGCATTGATTTGATGCTTCAGCTTCCACACTTCCCTCCCTTAGGATCAACACAACTCCACTAGTCATTCCACTAACTGCATTATAATGCACTTTGCAACACCTTTCTTGTGCAACATGATTCCAATAGTCATTCAGCTAAGTGCATCACAATGCACTTTTTAATATCTTTACAATGCAACCAACCCAAAAGATTATTCCTCTAGATGCATTCTATAAAATGTAACTTCAATCTTCAACACTTTTACATGTACAAAGCAACTTCATCTTCTCTCTAATCACACTTATTATTTCTTTCCAACTGCTTCTTCAATTCATCATGAACCTTTGTCATACAACAAACCCAAATGATTGTTCCTCTAATTAGATTCTACTAAATGTGACTTTGCCTTTCTTCAACACACTTATAAGTACAAAACAACTCCATCTTCTCTCTACTTACACTTATCCCTATTTATTTGCAACTGCTTCTTTAATTCATCATGAACTTCTACCATAGAGGCATTTAATGCTCCACCTTCCACAATTCCCTCCCTTGGGATAACCACAACTCCGCTAGTTATTCCACTAAGTGCATCACCCTTTTTGTGCAACACAATTCCCAAAAGCATTCCACTAAGTGTATCACAATCCACCTTTATAAAATGTTTTTACTGTAACAAATTCCAACAATTATTCCACTAAGGGCATGATACAATTCTACAACACTCTCATAATGCAACAAACTCAAATGATTGTTCCTCTAAATGCATTCTACTTACACTTCTACAACACCCTTCCACAATGGTTATTCCACAAGGTACACCACCCTGCACATCTCCCTTACTTTACAACAATCTTCAAGTGCAATACAACTCCAATGGCTACTCCACAAAGTGTGTCACCTTATAACACTCTTAAACCATAGGTATTGGTGGTGTTATGGGGTAGAAAGCACTAGATTAGAAACTTTAATCATTCCTTGAGGTGCCCCTATCTTAGCAATTGTTACCTTCACTTATGTATATTGATTTAGATCTACTCCTATGGGATTTCCATTTCAGTCCATTGCCAAGACCCATAAAGCTAGTGAGCGTGAGGTAGCCCTCATCATCACTTCGTTCAATGAGTGACTATCAAGTCTTGTATGATTGTTGGCCTAGTCATGTGGAGTGCCCTACTACATATCCTTCAATTTAAATGACAAAGAGCACACACCTTCCTTTCATATTAGACCCACTGCCCCCATCCAGTTTACATCTCGAGGGAGAGTCTAAATCAAATATGGAACAAGGGGAATGCAGCACAAGGCCATTGTGGGGACAAATAGGTGCATTGGATATCCAAATCAGGCATGAGTTTTTGATGGATATTGAAAGATTCTTTTTCCACTAAATTCAGAGAACATCCAAGATCTTCCTCAAATTTCCACACGATGGTGGAACATGGGGATGTAGCTATGCACTTGTTTGTTGAGTCAAAAAAGGGTAGGAGCCTTAAGAAACGTATGATACTTTTTGGATTCCACACCTATCAATCATACAATCGCCTTGCAAGGACAATCTTCCACTCTTTCCTCTTCATTCTTTTATCTTGCACTTGTTTGCTTGCATTCTAAAATACATTCATCACATCAGTGTATAACACACACTACTTAGTATTGGTAGCTCACATTCCCCATAAACTTTCTTTCCTCTCTAGCTTCAACAACATTCCACTTCTTCAAATCCTTCCCTTTGTTGGTCAACCTCTATTGCATTCAACATTCTTGCAAATTTTTCAACCAATTTGCAATATCAATAACTTTTTGTGATCCTCTCTCTTCTTCTGATTACTACCTCTCTAAGAAATTCTGCAACTTCTTGGCTCCACCTCAACTCATTCTCCAATTTTCTTTAGTTTCTGCTTCAACATCAAATTCTTACAACTTCTGCACACAACTCAACAACAGAAAATTTCACCAACTTTCATACCATAATATGGTATCACTCTACTAAATGATCCTTATCTAACACAATATGGTGCTGTCCAGGATCAAATGAAAAACCACCAATCACTTAGCTTGCTTAGATTTTCCAACAACAACATGGAAGAATATTCCAACATATAAAGAAAAGAATAAATGGCAGCCTTCAGTAATATCTTAGACTAGGTACATCAACTCTTTTGGCAGAAATGCATAATAAACACACCACATATTTACACACTATCCTCAAACTCCAATTATAACACTCTCTACTCCTAGTTTGACTTTTGGGCCTTCTCATGAGTCCTTCTAAGCTACCATGACTCAAATCAATCTTCTAACACCAAGACATTCAGTGTAGTGTTTCATGTTATCTCTAATGCAAAACTATGATATGGTGTTTCATGGTATCTATGTTGTCATACCAGCACACTATGTTTCAAGATGTCTCTATTGAGATACCTCATCTTGATGTCTTGCAGCATCTCCATCATGGCACCAATTCAAGCATAAAATGGTATCTATTCTATGACACCACATCCGATATAGCTTGGAAACTCTACCATGACACAACTAGAAACTAACATGGCAGTGCACAAAACAACACAACATCAATATAACATGTTGTCTCCATTGAAACACCACATCAATGTAATGTCCCCTTTCAGGTTTATCTTAAAGTTTTATCTTTAGCCTTTTGATTAAGATAATCAATAGTCAATAATTTATTGCTAAATTCCCAATCCTATTAAAAATTACTTTCAAAGCAAAGTACCACCCTCTAAGTTGCTTCTTCAACGGATTACGGATATTATAATGAAATGATTTATCTCCTTCACCACATCTGCATTCTATTCTTCTTCTCAAAACTTCATATATTCTTATTCACCAATCTGCATCTTAATCCTCTTATAAATCTGCAATAAATCTGATCACAAATCTGCCATAAAGTTTGTCTTTGAGTTCTCATTTAATCTTCCCACGATTTCTTCATAAATATTTGCAAATAAACTCTCAAGTTCTGCTCCTCATATGCTGTTGTACATGTGACATGTTTCTTTACCTTACCCACACCCTTTCACGTACAAATCTGTATCTTACAATCTTTTCATACAAATCTGCATAAGATATTCTCCTTAATTCTTCATATCATCTTCTTGTGTTCATTCCCTATTTTCTCTCCATTCCCTGTCCATTTATATTTTCTTTGTGTCTCCTCATGAAAAGAGACAACCTTTCGAATAGCCACAGCCTATGTCCTTTGTTAATTGCTGCCCTTGCAATATTAATTGTTGCCTTAAACCCCTGATTTCCTATTATTAATCGATATCTTTTAAATAATGATCTTTTCTTTATTAATCACTGCTTATGGCATAAGGTAATTGCTGCCCAAACATTTTATCTGTTGCCTTTTTTAACATCGCTGCACATTATGAACTCCATCGCTGCTTTTAGGATAGTAATTATTATTCACTAATAATCATTGCAATGGTATGTTAACTGCTCCATTTATAATTATAATCGCTGCCCTTTTATTTCTGCTTCTTAATGAAATCATTGCTGCTTATTACTTGGTATTTTATCTTATTATTTTTATATTAGTTTATATGTATATTTTAATATCATTATAATCATAATAATAATTATATTGTTAGTATTTATATAATAATATTTATTATATTTGATAACTATAATTATAATATTACCTTATAATAATTATAATTATAGTAATATTAAATTGCTAATATTTATACTTATATTTGTAATGTGTATTTGGTTATTTATTTTATTTATTCATTCGTATTTTCACGTTAGGTTTTTAGTGTCATAATTTTGGGGGCATAACAATCATGTAGAACCAATGTTCCATAGAGTCTTGAAATAGGGGGGTGGGAAGACAAGAGACAAGATTTATGGATGGCAAAAAAATTTCCCAAATTTTGGGGACAGTGGGAGTTTAGCTGCTAAAATAACATATAATATTTGAAAAGTTGATGAGGCACTAGTGAGACCAAATGGCATTACTAAGAACTCATAAAGTCCCTCGTGTGTTCTAAGGCAGTTTTATGTATATCCTCTTCCTTTATATGAATTTGACAATAACCTGAATGTAAATCTTAGTAATGAAAATTGCACCATTTAATTCATGTAATAATTCGTCAATATAGGAATAGGAAATTTATCCTTAATAGTGAGCTTATTGAGTTCCCTATAATCAAGATACATTCTCCATCAATCATCATTCTTTTTAACCATGACCACTGGAGATGAATAGAAACTTTTAATAGGACGAATAATTATTGAATCCTACATTTCCTTGACCAAATTTTCAATGTTTGCCTTCTGTTCATATGGATCATTATAAGGTCTAATGTTGGGAGGAATACTTCCCGGTATTAATTCAATGGCATGATCATGGAATCTAATTGGAGGTAGAACCTTGGGATCCTAAAAAATTTGTTGGTGATTTTGAATGGTCTCTTGAAGTTCTAGCGAATGTTAAGTTTTGATATCTTGCGCTTCTACAAAATGTAGTTGTGCCATTAGACCATAAGAACCTTTCTTAACTAATTTTTCCATCTTATGGGAACTAATAATTTGACTTGATGGTGATTTTATTCCTATAAGTTTATAATTTTGACCATTAGAACTAAAAGTCATAAATAGTTCTTGAAAATTGAAGGACATTGTTACCAATTGTTTAAGCCATTGTACTCCTAAAACTACATCTGCTCCTCCAATTGGAATAGCAAACATTTATGAATCTAGATGGTAATCTCCCATTGAAAATTTTATATGATGGCATTTACCACCACAAGGAAGTCATTTTCCATCAGCTATCATGACTTGAAAGTTAGAGACTAGATACACAAAAGAATTGAGCTCATGAGTTAATCTTTTATCAATAAAGTTATGTGTGCTACCTATATCAATCAATGCATGTAAGGAGATAATAGCACTATCTTCTTCCTCTAATTTGTCATGCTTTAGTTCCATACTTGGTTCTTCTATAGATACTTTTTCCTCTTCTTCAACCTCATTCTCAATAATCATTAGTATCATCTCATTATTACCACATTTATGGCCCCTAGACCATTTTCTATCACGATCCCAACATAGACCTTTTTCTCTTTTTCTTGCCTCTTGTCGAGGAGAGAATTTAGTTATTTGACCTGGGTTAAATAAGTTAGCCCAATTTTTGTTAATAGGATTAGTAACATTTTTATCTTTCCATCCTATGGTTTGGCTTGGTATTGATCTTTTTGTAGTGAGGTTTCATTGCTTGATATGTAATGCCTGTTGCATAGCTTTTCTAATTGTACAAGCCTACAAGGTTCTAACAAATGGACATCATGTGTAATTTGGTCATTAAGTCCATCAATGTAGAGTTGTAGCCTTTGATAAGGCATCACATCTTGAGTTCGAATTGCCAATCTCATATGCTCAACATTATATTTTGCTATAGCCCTATTTGTTTTAAATTTGTTAGTTGGGTAAATAGCTCCCTTTCCATGGTTGCTCATAATGGGCAACTAGGTCATTAGTAAATTCTCTCCAACTAAGTAATTTCCCTTGTTTTTCACTCATCATCCATTGAAACCATTGATAAGGTTCAGATTCTAAATGTAGTGAAGCTATGTCAACCATTACATTATCAAATATATAATGGAGTTTAAAATATTGTTCCATGAGACTTATCCATGAAGTTACATTTGTATCGTCAAACTTGTGTATGTCTATTTTCGGTAGGTTTAATTTTGGACCTTAAAAAGATTGTCCTATTCCTTGATTTTGTCTACTAGGGTTGTACCCACCTTGGTGGTTTTGTGGGCCCCTAAATTATCATAATATTTCTTTTCTAAACCTATCTAAACCCTCATTTAGAGATGTTGCAAATCAATCAAAGAATTTTATCCTTAATAAAATGTATCACTTTTCACATTTTCGTGGAATTACTCCTTCAATTTTAGGTGGTGGACAATAAAGAGGGTCGTTGGGTTCCATATTCATAGGAAAGTCCTCTGGTCCTAAAGATGACATGGCTTTAAGTTTGTTTTTATTTTGAGTTCTACGTTCTTTCTTATTAATTAATGGAGAATAATATCTAGTGAGGGTTGTAACCATAAAATTTAAGAACATAGGCTATGACAAGTTTTAGATGTTTATGTTTTGACTAAACTTTGACCACTAAATTAAAGAATTTATTTTATGTCTAATAGTAAATTACAAAGAACTAACCCCACCTAAATTTTTATAAGCATTCCAAAAATATAGGAAAAAAAAAACAAAGATCCGAAATTTGCGACCTATAGAGTAAATTAATGAAAAAACATAAAATCTCAATAAATTGCGGAAAACTTATTGTCAAAGCCTATATATTTTCTTGAGACTTTATCTAATGCATACCTTGAAACCCAAAAAAAATCAAGTTGAAATTCACAATGGTTTGTAAGAAATGGTGGAAACAAAAATATTGGCCAAAATCGTAGCTCTGATACAACTTGTTATGATTTTTCTTTGAAATAAATGGAAAAATCTGAAAAAAAGTAGACCACTTTGAGGGGGTGACCTCCAATAATCAGATAATAATGTATGAATTCAATATTGATGATATGATGATTTGGGAGGTACATATCGTCTTTATTTATAGGTTTGACTATGTAGGGACACACCCCCTCATCTTAATTAAGATTGATTAGTGACTTAACTAAAACTAATGTTAAGGTTAGGCATGCCACAAGTGCTTCACCTTATTATCTTTAGGAATATAGAATATTAGGAACCTAATAGTGAATGAGATGGGCAGTGAAGAAGTAAATAGAATGGATGTTTAAGGGAGTGTTGGAGGTTCTCATTCTTCTAAATAGCCGAACACAAGTTCTATTGGAACTTCACATGACCATTTTGCATGCCCTTCATCCTCTTTTCATAAATTTGCAAAAGGCCCTTTCAACCGCAAAAAACCTTTGCTGCAACTTGCCACCAATTTAAGTGCTAATATAGGTAAAAGTTCAAGGGGCAACAAGAATGGTTGTGTCATGTTTGCAAAACTAATTATCATGGGATCTATAGTAGGATTGAACACCATTTATTGTGTGAGAGTGGACATTGGATTAGAGTTTGTAACAATATAATGTTGGAACAATGGGTTGAAATGGCCAAGTTGATTGGAGAAATTGAGGAAAAAAGTACTAAAAGTACTAAGAAACATTCATCTAGACCGTTGCAATCTATTGATGAGCATTCCAATATATCAGCTAGGGAGGGTTATGATAAAGGTAAGAGGAAGGCCACTTCTACTACAAGTGACAAAAATATAGTGGTAGGGTTATTGAATTGGCAAAAACGTGAGCAAGTTGATGATTCAGTGGCCAAGTTTTTTATTCATATTCCATCTCATTTCACTTGGCAAGGTCTCCTTATTTCAAAGGTATGTTGAGAGATGCAACGACAATTGAAACCTCTTATGTTCCCCTTGAAGAACACCAATTGTGTACCTCCCTCCTCGACAAACAATATTCAAATGTAAACATATTCATGGAGGAGATGAGACAAACATGAATTTGGAGTGGTTGTTCCATTGTCATAGATAGGTGGACTGATATTCAACATCAGCCACTCATTAATATTATTGTTACATGTCTTGTCAGTTCATACTTTCTTAAAGCTATTGATTGCTCTAAAGAATGTAAGTATGTTGATTGCTAGTTTGGCCTTTTGAAAGAGCCCATAGAAGAGATTGGGTCTTCTAATGTTGTGCAAGTAGTGACAAATTTAGCCTATGTTTGTCAGTCAGTTGGTTCGATGGTTGGGAGTGCTTACAAACATATTTTTCTAACTCCATGTTGCGTAGATGCTTTGAACAATGCTTTCAAAGACATTAGAAAAATAGATAGGGTGAAGTCAAAAGTGACCAAAGCTAGAGACATACAAATGTTTGTTTGTAAGCATCACACTTCACTTGCATTATTCTAATCTTTAAAATATATATATATATATATATCTCAAACCAACTAAGACTAGATATGCTAGCTATTTTATTTTACTGGAGAGGATGTTCGAGGTGCACGATGCTCTAAAATCAATGATGGTTTGTGTAGAGTGGGCAAAAATGGGCTCAATCAAAAACAAAATAAGGGAAAAAGGTGAGAGAAAAGGTGCTTGATGATGCTTGGTGGTCCAATATCAGCTAAGAAATATTTATTTAATATGTTTGTACTTTGTTTTTAATATTTTTATTTTATTTTTTATCTAAAATTTAAATTTTTAATATTGTTAATGTAATATGATTTTTTATATGTTGCTTACAAATATATTTCCTCTCTCATATCAACTGTTCTGGAGGTAATTATGTATGTCAATACAAACTCTCCTAGCCTTGGAAAGATTTATGAGACTTTTGGTACCATGCTAAGACAAATGAGGCAAGCAATTTGTGACAAGGATCCTAGATTATAATTCTATGAGGATCGCAGCAAGCCTATTGTCACAAAGAGGTGAACCACAATGAATGCCCCTCTTCATAAGGTTGTGCACGCTTTTAATCCTAAGTGGTTACACACCTAGACATGGGAAAATTCTTCTTTTTAAGGATGATGAGGCAATGGAGGCGTTCATGAAGGCCCTTTGAAAGATGTATAGCAATGAGGAGACAGCCATACTTTGAGAGCAATGGCTTCAATTTTCCAATTTTCAATGTCCTACATTCAACAAACCAAAAGCTAGGACAACTAGGGACAATATTGCACAAAAAAATTGCATTGGACGATGAAAAATTTCATAGGAAAGACACAATAGACTTGAAGTGACTTATGAAATAACTTGCACAATAGAATAATATAATATGAAATATACTACCAATACTTGATAATAATATGCCACTTTGAGGGGGAAACCTCCTAATCCACTTTGAGGGGGATACCTCTAATAGTCTTCACCAAGAACACAATACTCAACATGATGATTATACTAACCTCTACCTCCCATATATACCATACTTTTCCAAGGAAATCACCCAAGCCAACGTAGATAATAACATATAGGCCCTAGGCTGACCTAAATAACAATATAATAATAATAATATGACTTAATTAAGAATTAAAGTAGCCACAAGCTGACTACTCATAACCCTATATACATTATAGGGTTAAGGGCATAGCAAATTGCCCCTCTTCATATGGTTGCTTACACTCTTAATCCTATGTGGTACACACCTAGACCTGGCCTAATTCTTCCTTCTATGGATGATGAGGCAATGGAGAGGTTTATGAAGGTCCTTTGCGAGATGCATAGCGATTGGGAGACAAACATACTTTGAAAGTAGTGGCTTCAATTTTCCAATCTTCAACGTCCTACATTCAACAAACCAAATGCTAGGACAACTAGGGCCACTAATGCACAAAAAAAAATTGCATTGGATGGTGCAAAATTTCATGGCAAATATATAATAGACTTGAAGCAACTTGTTATTCGTCTACTCTCACAAATTGCTAGTTCCTATCCTACAAAAAGGAATTCATCCACCTATGGCTTCATCCACTCGAACAAGATGAAAAGGTTTATCTCTAAATGAAGCAAAAAAGCTAGTTACAGTTCATAGTGCTTTGAGACTTCAAGATCAACAGACTATTGAGTGTTGAAGGACTCCAATTGCACATCGAGATGTTGATCCTAAAGATGTTAGGTAGATTGAGGTGCAATTGGCATTGGTCAGGCTTCCATTGGACAAACCACTGCTTCAGCCAAAGAATGACTTTAAAATTTAAACAATGAAATTGAAATCAAAAATTTTATTGCTATTATACTGTGGCCATTATTAATTTTACTGTTGTTAAACTGCTGTTAACAGTTATACTGCTGCCATAATATATTTAAATATTGAAATTTAAATGTATTGCTGCTGTTATAATGTTGTTACGTTATATTCATGTCCATTACCTTGTAAAAATCAATCTCTCTCTCTCTCTCTCTCTCTCTCTCTCTCTCTCTCTCTATATATATATATATATATACACATATACACATATACATATAGATGTACGCCATGCATATATATACACACATATGCATACATATACATATACATACCCACATATACATATAGATATACATACATAGATATTTACATATATACATATACATATACATATACATATAAATTGTTGTCCCCTGCCATCCCCAAAAAATGGCCCTTGCACTGCCATCCCCGTCCCCAAAACACTATCAAACACAGCACATAAGTCTATTTTGATCAATGTGAAAAGAATGTTGTCTTTTAATTAGAATAATGAAGTCTCACTCAATGTACATCACATGTTACAATTTTTCAACATGTAGTTTACTTTTGGAAAGCTTGTAAAATTTATATTAATTTAATATTAAATCATTCTAGGGATAAATTGTATAGGTATAATAGATTACATTATGCATTAAACAACTTGGAATCTTGAATGAACTTTGGTGATCACAAGCTCCAAATCTAGCACATAAGATATATGTGTGTGTGTGTGTGTGTGTGTGTGTGTATTAAGTTACCGAATCTCTAAAAAACTAGGCAGATTTCGGGTTCAAAACGTCCCAAAATCGAAGCTTGAATCAAATCGGTGTGGAATTGGGTAGCATTTAGAATGTGTCTAAATCATTTGGAGTCGCTACTAGCCAAACATGGGCGATTCTAAGGCTTCCATGGCATTTCCAAAACACAATTTTGGAGTTGAAATATCCTTAAAAACATACTTTTTTTCCCAAAAATAAAAAACCATGAACGTTACTATTATTCAAACGACAAAACACACAAGAGAATAAACTGAATAACCCTCTCTAAAATCTGCAAAGGTAGAACTACAGCCTTACTAACAATCTGGAGAGGAAGGAGAGTTGTTGATTGTGATGATAATGAGGGTGGATTGTGTCTGCATGAACCGGAGACATCACTCTAAAAAATGCACTCCCTCAAAGAAATGGCACTTAGAACTATCATAATATTAATTAATCTACAATAACTTATTAATATTTTATACTGTTTAACAATAAATATTAAATATACAAGGTAATAGTTTAAATATTAATTTATATTTATTATCTTATAATTTAATCTATAATTTATAAAAATGTAAATATTTAATAATAAATAGTATATTTGTTGTCAATAGTTCAATAACTGATTATTAATATATATATAATAGTTTAATTTATATTTAATATTTATTATTATAATATGAAATAAAAAATAGTTTTAAAAAATTTACAATTTAAAATAGTTTAATAATTAATATTATAAGATAGTTTTAAAATATAAACTAGTATATGTAGTATTATCAAATATTAAAATATTTATTTATAATTTATAATGTATATATCTAATTTTAATATACAATTAATATATTTAATTTTTAATGTATATATTTATAATTTTTATTTTTTTTTGTATGGGTGTATCCAAACATAACCAGCCCCCCAAAAAATTTATGGCATACCAATGTATCATACCAACGTACCCTTAACCGTTCTCAATTGCGATTTGGTAATATTATATATATATACACTAAGTTTACCAGTTCAGGTTCGAGTTTGAGGATTCGGTTCGTGGGTTTAGTAAAAAAAAAAGTGGGGTTGGGTTCATCCATACAAAAACATATAAAAATCAAAAAATATACATATTTACAATAGTAATTAAGTTCAAAATACCACACATAGCATCATATATTGTATAATAAACAAAACCACAATAAAAATAAAAAACATTAGAATGTCAATTAGTCAAACTCGAATGTCATGATATATATTATAAAATTAACTACATTGCAGCATTTATCCTTGCAGGTAAGCATCAGGGAAGATTGTCCAATTGGATGACAACATTATAGATGAAGACTTGTAGGAAAACTTGGAAACTTGGACTTGGAGAGTACATGGCAAATCAAATGAATTCAATGGGAGTTTGGGAGCAATGCCCCCAACGGGGTCGAGGGGTAGCACCCCTTGTGGGGGTCTGGGGGCAAAGCCCCCAACAAGGTTGAGGGGCAGCACCCTTCGTGGGGGTCTAGGGGCAAAGCCCAAATTAAGACCTCCAAAACCACACAAACCTTCATGGCATACATCATTTTGCATTCACAATAAGACCCAAATTAAGACCTTCAAAGCCACACAAACCTTCATGGCGAACATCACTTTAGGGTTAGGGGGGAAAATTGGACTTTTTTAAGTTAAAAAAATGTCAAAAAATTAAAAAAAATCAAAATAAATTTAAAAAAGGGCCAAAGACGGCTAAATATGTTTCGGGTCCGCCCGGGTTGGGCAGGGTCGGACCCTATCTAGACCTGCAGGGAACCGGACCGAGACCTCGGCCTAGGTACCTACAAACCGATAACTTAGTATATATATAAAGATGGCCCACGCCATCCCCTCAACATCCCCAAAATTTTGGAAAAAAAATTGCCATCATTGCATCCCTGTATCAAAAAATCCAAGAAACACTAAACATATACAACTATAAGGAAGGTTGAAAGCAAAGGTTGTTTTCAAATAACAAACACATGCAATAGACACTACCAAATACACCCAAAGCAAGGTGCAGAGATCACTTGTGTCAACAAAGTAGTATTGTTAAAAAGATAGACAAATAAAAATAGAGGAAAAAGAGAAAGGGAATAGGAAGTGCAACCATAACTACTATTATTTACATGAGTACTTCTAAAACACAATAACTAAAGTGGTCATTCGCTTGTCTGTGAAGGAATCACATGGACAATCTCTCTGACAAGAATAGAAGAATACAAAAGCATGTTAGAAATCTAGAAAGGAATTGAGAAGAACAAGATACGTTGCAAAAGAGGGTAAAGACAACATAGATGGGAAAGCAGGAAAAATGGCAAGTGGGATTAATAGGACAACAGAATGATATTTTAGAGACAAAGGAAGTGTTTCTTTATCTTTTGGGTGCCAAAATTCTCAATTAGGGAGGTGTTATCCAAATCAAATCATCAAGAATGTAGATTTTCAGTTTGGTTGATGGAGCTAATGAGGTATCTAGTAAACCCTCATTAAGAACTATGACAGAATAGATGGGTAAAGAGGTTCAAAGATGCCAAAAAATATAGTATTTTTAGTTGTGGTAAGATGAATTCAGCCACAGTTGAATTTGCCTGTCAGATTTGGCTGCAGCGGAATCCACTGTATAGAAACAGAACCAGATAGGAATATTCTGCTCATGCTAAATCCATTGAACATAAGATAAAATTACAGACTCAAACATCCAAATGGAAGATAAAGCATTTCTCATTCCATCTCTTCTGTTGTGAAAGCATTTGGGTTCTTTGTTATAGCTCATAAATACTTATAAACATGCCCCTTTGGTCATGCATTTCTCAAGTATAAAGTTGTAGGATGTGTACATAGGTGACTTGTTTAGTGAAGCAAGTTGTTTAAGCAAGTTTTCCAAATAGGACAAGCTTGCAAGGTATTGTAGCAGGCTCATGCAGGCTTCATTGAAGCAAGAGAACTGTAAATCTTGTCTAATGATAGTGGAGATGAGCATCTGCAACCCCACTTTTCTAGAGTGTTTTTCCACATTGGCTTTCTCTTGGATAAATTCTTGTGTCAATTCTTTCTTTATAAGTTGTCTCAGTTCTTTACTTTCTCTCACTCATTTTATCCAACTACACCAATTTCAGCACATCTAGAATCACAATTCTCAGAATAAATTATGGTTTTTAGCAAAGATTTTATAGAAATCAATATAAGTCACATTCAGAATTTCAGATTTCTCAATATTTAAGGTTTGTGTTGATGAACAAGGAATAAGATATCCATCCTAACTACAAATCCACTTGTAACATCCCTGTAGTTATTATAAACATTACAGGATATTTCTGGGAAAATTTTCATTCAGCACTAACAGTTGGAGACAACAAGGGACAATCCTTCATATCCACGTGGCAAACAGAGAAAAAAATTAATTAAAAACCGATTTACTGCTTTCATTTACATAAGATGTGAACTTAATGCAAATATTTGAATTGAAGTACTGGAAATTTTGTGTTCTTATCAAAGAAATCATAGTAGTTAGTCTAGGGTGCTCGTTTAACTCGTTTAAAGAGGATAGAAACTTCTATTATCAACAACCACCAAAAAGTTGTTGGAAAGATGTTGCCATTGATGTCAAAGAGTTTGACAGTGGTTTGGACATTTTTTGCAAAAATAATGGTGCATCTTCTACATGGGCCGACCTATGTAATGCATCCCTTGAGGAGTTCTTTATTGCAAAATAAAATCAGAAAAATGGGATGACCCCTCTCATAAATGCTGCCCCATATTGGAAATTTTAATTAAATATTAAATTAATCTTTTTTTTTTTTTTGGGTGGAGGGGGGGGGAGGGGGGCGGTGGTGTGGGGCTCCCAAAGAGGGACGATCCTCCTAGAAGGGTGCGCCCAACTTTGGGCAAATGAAAGTTAAATTAATAGAATTAATTTTGATGCATAGCCAAGGCCCCCTTGGAAAGTCGCCTCCCTTGGGTGAAGAGACATCTTGGAGGTATAAATAGAAGCATGAAGGCAGAAGGAAATCAATCAATTTTTCAAGAAATATCTTTGTATGAAGAGCAGAAATAAAAGGTTATTCAAGCAGATCTACAAGGTATATTTGAGCAGATTCATAGCAGCAAATTTGTGAGAGGAGAGCAAGTGCCATGAGCGAGATCATGGTGATCTATTGAGCAGATCTTATGAAGACTTTATTGTGGATTTGAAGAGAACATTATTGCCAAATTTGTGAAGACATTATTGCCAATCTTGAGAAGACATTATTGCCAACTTTGTGAAGACTATATTGCAGATTTGTGAGAAGGCATTAGGACAGATCTGAGGAGTGGCAAGTCGAAATTATTCATATCATTCTTGTGGAGGTTCGAGCCTCCTATTTGGGAGATCGTGAGGTTCAAGCCTTGTGTTGAAGAGATTGGAGTCTCTTTCTGAGTCAGTGCTCAGTGGAGGGGATTGGAGTCTCCTATGGATTGAAGCCTACAAATTTTGTAAGAAGATTAATGCAAGCAAGATTTTACCGTGGTTTTCTATCGTAAGGGTTTCCACATAAAAATTGTGTCTCATGTGCATGTTCTTATTTGCTACATCTTGAATGATATTGCCATGGTAATTAGGGCTTGAAGTAAAATTACTATACTTGATTAAGTTAAGGAGTATTAAAGTTTTAACTTATACTGATTCACCCCACCCCCTCCCCTTAGTATAAGTGTGTTTCATCAAAAGTTTGTAATCAACCAAAGTTATAAACACTTTAAAACAATGTTAGGTGGAAAGAAAATAATTCCTAAGAATTACAAAGTGTTAGTTTTAGATCAGATTTAACAGAAAACGGTAAAGTAAACACAGAACAATGAACACAAAGATTTTATCTTGGGAAAACCCTTCTCCTCAAGGGAGAAAAACCCAGCAACGCTGCAATAAAAGATCAGGTATAATAGTGCAGAAAATCGCACTTGAGATCAAGCCAAAAAATGGCAGAATACAATAACATAAGCCAGCACTATAGGTAGTGCAAATTCCTGAGCAGAAATAAATCTCCTTCATGAGAGCGAATCTTCTTCTTGATCAAGGAATGGTGAGTGAATTGAATTGATGAATGAGAAGAGTCTCTCTCCTATATGTACAAATCCAGGCGTCATTCTCCTCTTGAGTCGACCCAGAAAATTCAATATTTGGTTATGATTATTAGGCCGACTTGCCTTATGTAATAATTCTTTTGGGAAATACCTCCCGAAGTTACTCAAAACATTAACACTCCCTCTTAGCTAGGGAGGTATTCTCAGATATTTGGTCATGGATTCTCTCAACATGATGTCCACAATGGCTACACCCAATTGTGGGAAGCACAACTAAGTCTCAGAGATGTGATCTGTACAAGGGCTTTAACCTCATATTTCTCCAACTCAGAGAAATATACACTACAAGGGCTTTCACCTCATATTTCTTTGTCTTAGAGAAATATGCACTACAAGGGCTTTCACCTTATATTTCTCTGTCTCAGAGAAATATACGCTACAAGGGATTTCACCTCATATTTCTCTGTCTCGGAGAAATATACGTTACAAGGGCTTTCACCTCATATTTCTCTGTCTCAGAGAAATATACGCTATGATAGATCAGTCCATCGTTCTGTCCATTCTCCTGACATAGGGAGAATATCTTGATGATGTTGTGACTCCCTCTGGAGCTGGATTGCTTTCCTCAGCACCATTTTTGAGCTTGCCATACTTAACCTAATTTGAGTAGATTCTTCAGAACTACTCTCTCCACCATTGCGAGAACCCTGCGTCGACTTCCTTCACCCCAGGATTTAGTCCTCCTCGACCTCATCCTAGATCACCCTATTATGAATAGGTTTGCGGTGCTACTAATGTCAAAACAAGGTTGACTGCTTTGTGCAATTTCGTTCTCTGTAGCTGAAAAAGCCTTTCAAAGACTGGCCTTGCAACACTGCAACCCACTTAGTTGACACCTTCACTTCTTCTCATCGAGTCACTCTGATTCCTCATGTCTTAGGACTCCATGGGATCGCCTTGTGACCATTCATATCCAAAACACTTCCACCACGAGTGCAACTCAACTTACACCTACTGATCCACTTATTCTGTTATGCGAATCCCTAGGTACTCGGCCTCTTCATTCCTTTCTGCATTACTTCACCCACACTGAGCAGTCCTAAACTCGGTTGCATTTCTTCTACATGCCTATTACACTGTCTCTTGGCATGCCTAGTGCCCAATTCTGCCTATAACACAACATCAAAAGCTCCAACCTCCTTTGTGCTCATACCTCATGGATGAAACCTTTGCAACACCTTCATCAATGCCTTATTGCACGGACTTGACTCTACCAAAATTCCTAGTTCAAACTTCTCATTTAGCCTGTTTTTGTCCAACCCAATTGGTAAGGATTTTCCCTTGTGACTTGGCCTCCTCTTGGTCTCTCCCACCTCAAGGCCTATCCGTCACCTGATTTACTTCTCGGATTTGTCTATGACAACATCCTTCTCCCAAAACTCAGTGTCTAACTCAAGTCCACAATATCCGATGAGGACTTATGTTCTGAACATATACTACGGTTCTGGAAGCCTCTGCCCATAGGAAATTCTGCAAACTTAGATCATGGATCATAGCCTTTGCTGCCTATACTATAGACTTGTTCTATCTTACGGAAATTCCATTTTGCTGGACACAGAACTCCCTCTTGATCCCTGCCTCAATACAGAGATTACAAAAAATCCTCTGGAAGTGAACTCCCCTCCATTGTCTGATCTCAAAACCTTAATCCTTTTCCCAGACATGTTCTCAACTCGTGCCTTGAATTCTCAAAATCCATCAAGAACTTCTTTAGACTCTTTAAAATATTGTCAAGAATGGTTGCGACTATTGCCAATTTTCACTAACAGCAGGTCGTCCTCATGGAGAAAACAATGGAGACGGTAAATTCTGACTTTCAGATCATCACTAAATGACCAATACAAAATTATCATGAACTAATGAAATTACAATTGCTAAGCTAACAGTCCTAGGCATGCTTGTAACCCACGGCCTAATGAAGATGCAATTGTGACTAACAGATGCAAATATACACAGTGAATAACCCACAGCCTAATCAAGATGCAATTGTGACTAACAGATGCAAATATACATAGTGAAATAATGAACCTGCTATGGCTGCTCTGGGTAAACAATGACGTCTTGCCCCAACCCGCATAGACTTCCAGATATGATCCTTAGTTTGATCGGTCTTTATCCAAGACAAGTTGGTGACTTGTTAGGAGCTTCTCACTTATTAAAAGGGAGCTCTTATCTTCCTTTGAAGTCTCTATCCTTGAGTCTGCAAATAGGTCTTCCTCGTTGTCTACTTCCTTATTTATTGTCACATGATCATAGGAATCAATAAAGTTGTTCCCTCTAACTGAGAATTTTCTTCATCAACAATGCTGCTAAATAGTTGTTAACATCATGGGTTACATTCAACTCCAGTGTGTAATGCCAAATTCACAGGAAGCATGAAGGATGCCACAACTTCATTAAAGTCTGATCTGGCACACTTGTCAGAGACCTGCAAACAATCACTTAAATCTGCTATTACAATCTAATCTGGTGTGTTGGCCATAGACCTGTAATCTATCATTTGATGGCTCTAGAATAGTGCACTGGATCCCAACTAGATGATGCTCTTTATGCCTCCAATGACACTTGCAGTGGACCACACAACAGTGTGAAATCACTATTTAAATAAACAACTGTATCACCTGATATGTTGCCACTTGTCAACAAATGTAATCATCATATAAACCACTTTCAAATTGTATCAAACTATCCCATATCGAGCCATTAATGTGACTCCACCTGTTAACTTCATAAAACTGTCTTTTAACCCATGTAAGATCAAAACAATGTATGCGCACTATAAACCCAAGGTTTTGACATCACAAGCTATGCACAAAATGTATTATAACTGACCATACATATGCATGAGATCATACAACAAATGCAAGACAAACCCCATCTTCATCCTCTGACTTAGACACCCTTCTCTTGGTGCACCCTGGCTCTACTATGCTAGACCCTAGTGAAGCTGATCTTCGCAGTATCCTGCTGTTGTACTGACTAACTCAGAGGGAAAGATGCCTACAGATTTCCTGTCATGACAGTGACAGGAACCTAAGTAACCAATAGCTACATACTTGGACAATAGACTCATTCTTATTTGTCCAATACAGATCTTTGAGCCTTGCTACCACTTCTTTCATTCTCTGTTGTCAACCTTTCATTCATGGATGCAACTGTACCCAAATCTACAATGCATAGCATAAGCAATGGCTACAAGAGATCTGCCCTGTTGAGGATAGATATGAGCAAAACATTTTCCCAACCACAGAATCTGTCCTTCCCAATCATCTGATTTTTCCATTCCCATAGCTCCAAAAATCTGACCACCATTATCTTCCACACACATAGTAAATGCTAATTCCAGTGTTGTTTCTAAAAAAAATAGGATAGGATAGTCACAGAATGCCGCATCACATGCAATTGTGCCGTCTTGTATCTCTGTCCTCCTAAAGATTGAGCTTCTTGCATGCGGTCAAGCAGAAGCTTTAGAAACATATCTTGATATCTATGTGATTGGGGAGATACGTTAATGATTTCCTTCAATAATGCCTCCAAAGAATCAACTGTATCTTTCACAGAGAATGAATTATCTTCTGGAGCAATAGAAGCTAGCAAAGGAACAGGCCTGCTTATATCTATCTCAACTAATGAACAAGCAGGATGCTCCTTCTGTGAGAGATTTATGTTAGGCTCTTGCCTCAACTTTCCCATTTTTTTTTTTTACAGCCTGAGCATCTGCAAGACCACAAAGTGCTTCAAATCTTTGAGTTTCTGATACTGACATAATACCCAAGAGAGTGCTCTATGTCTGAGATGCCTTTTCATAATCATTTGACTCGGCATATGCTCTTCCAAGCCTGCATAAATGGTCTGTCAGACATGCTTTATCATCTGTTGTATTGGCTATTTCAATAATTGATTCGTAGGCCTCCACCATCTTATCCAATTTTCCAGATGCTTCAGATAACTCAAAAAGTCCCTGCCAAGCTCGCAGAGAATTTGGACTGAGCGCAGCGGCGTGGCAATAGGAAGTTTTTGCGTGCTCATATTGGCTGCTTGCAAAGAGGGCTTTGTCGAGCACAACAAGGGCATCATAGTTATTTTGGTCATCGGGCTGCTTGAGAAGCTGCTTGCACAATGTGACTGCCTCCTCAAGCCTGCCCTTCGACAGCACCTCCACTGCTAACTTGAGCACGCTGCTGCACTTCTTCGGAACCTCCATTACTTTGCCTTTCTCCACCTGATCTGGAATTTTGGTCGAACTTTCTATGAAAAAATTCCACTGCTTCAAATCTAAACTGTATCTGCTCAAGAATAAAACTGATTTCTGCCCTAAACACAGAATTGTTTAGTTCCACACAACCTGGAATTTTGCTTAGTCAAATCTGATCAGTTTTCTTGAACCTTGGCTCTGATACCATGTTAGTTTTAGATCAGATTTAACAGAAAACAGAAAAGTAAACACAGAACAATGAACACAGAGATTTTATCCTGGGAAAAGCCTTCTTCTCAAGGGAGAAAAACCCAGCAACGCTTTAATAAAAGATCAGGTATAATAGTGCAGAAAATCGCACTTGAGATCAAGCCAAAAAATGGCAGAATACAATAACATAAGCCAGCACTATAGGTAGTGCGAATTCCTGAGCAGAAATAAATCTCCTTGAGAGCGAATCTTCTTCTTGATCAAGGAATGGCGAGTGAATTGAATTGATGAATAAGGAGTCTCTCTCCCATATATACAGATCTAGGCGTCATTCTCCTCTTGAGCCGACCCAGAAAATTCAATATTTGGTTATGATTATTAGGCCAACTTGCCTTATGTAATAATTCTTTTGGGAAATACCTCCTGAAGCTACTCAAAACATTAACACAAAGCACTGAGGAATGTGAACACCAAAACCATAAATTACTCTTGAATAAAGATGTCAATCGAAGTATTATTTTTTCTAACTACTTAAAGGCAAAAATTCATTTTCATTTCACTTCAAATTTCCTACTACAATTTCCAATATAAGCTTGTATCGTAGATGTGATTAGCATTGGACTACGAATTAAATAGTTCATGTTAAGGATTGAGATTTGCAAATATCTAGAAATCACCTACCAGTCAGTGTATAGCTTATTTGCATTCTATAAAGATTATCTGCTTAATATCCTACCACAAAAGATGCCTCGTCAACAATGAATCATTTCATCTGAATATACACATGTTATTAAGAAACCAATCTCAGGCAATTCGCAAGTAAAAGGAAAACATTTACTTAATTTACCTTGAGAAACATTGCAATTATTCTCCATTATATATCCCACTCTTCCCAAATAAGCAGCAGTACCGACTGGTTTTTTCGATCCCATTTGTTCGAGTGTCTTCATCAGGAATCTTGCTACCTGTGATAAATAAAGATGTTCTTAGAAAAAGAAAAAAATGCCCTAGAAGAATAATACTCACCCCAAGAAAAGGCACAGCTGGCTTGTACAAACTACAATTCCCACATTGTTTACCCACACACTTAGATGAAAGTATATAAAGGATTTAACAAACATAACCAGGTTCTTGAAAATATATTATAAATACAAGGAATCTACAACACCTGTACCTTTTCATATGAATTATACACAAAGTTCTCATTGAACTATAAATTTTATGGAAAGGGCCCTAAGCAATATCACTAATCAACAAATTTGGCTGACAAATACAATGAACTCCACGTGTGAGCTAAAAAATTTACATCCTGTTTATGTTGTAAAAGCTTTTAGTTTCAGGTAATGTATCTGCTTACAAAATTTAATAATAGCATAAGCCTTGTCAGTATTAATTTTGCAGAAACTAAATGTGTATAAAGAAAGAAAACAATATTTCCAATTTATTGAAACCTTCACATAACAGTGTTATCCAAAGAAAGCAAATAGACACCTAATAATAACATATGCCATGTGCATTGACTGTGATGGACAGCCCTGTACTTGTAGATTCAAGATGTCAAAAGAATTTGAATATGGAAGTATAATAATCCCTAGATGCTAATATTTGGCATTTGAGTCCAAAAGAAATTAAAAGCAAGTTGGAAGAGGTGCAGCTATCTTCAGTCAGCAACACTAACTTGCACATAAATGGATAAAATAACAGAAAAGGACATGACAGCTGGTACAAGACAAAAGATATTAAAATTCTAGAATACATATACAGCTAGGGTAAAGAAAACCTTAATATAAAATTATAAATACATAAATTGTAAGTACCCCCTGTTCTCCCCAAACTGAAATTCCACACTTCTGATGATATTTTCTGAATTTGTATTTTGGTTTATTTTTGGTTTTATGCTTTTGATTTACAAGTTTGTGCTTGTTTTGATTTGTTTTGAGATTTTCAAGATTATATGCCAGGAAGCAGATGATATTGAGATCCAAATGCAAAGGAAGATATTGTCAACTAACGCAAATCAAACTAACTGCTGTAGCAGACCCTTTTGATATTCATCCAAATCAGTTTGCATACATTTGTTTACCAATACAAATATCCATTACAGCTCTTAATAATGCCTGATAAATAAATAGACTTCATACCCAGAGTGTAAACACATTGAATGCAGGCCTGAACATCATAGCAGCAATCTGGAAATCTGTAGCAGCCACTGTGAAACCCTAACAATGGACGCCAACTTCCGAATAGCAGTCTTCTCCACTCCAGAAATGAAGTATATTGATTTCCAAGGTATAGCCACCCACAAAGGTCAGATATCCCTTTTAACCTAGGCGTTTCCAGTCAGAGCTTCTCACATCCAGCATATGACAGCAGTACAGCCTGTAGAAATCAGTGCAGCCCTTGTTTGAGACCCACGTGGTTATGGGTGAAGGTGCTGGCAGCAATAAAAAGGTATCACAGCTCTTATGCCCTCCGATCCCAAACAAAATACCCTTAAAACCCTTGAATAAACTCTTCAAAATCTACTAATGAAATCCCCACATGCCACAGAAGAGAAGGCACAGCCAGTAATAAAATGTTCTCCAATATTGATTCTTCAAACTTCTGATTTGCTAAGAATAAACCCCTCGAAGAAATATGTTATTACTCCCCACTATTTAAGCTCAATATTGACTCCTGGATGAAGCCAATATCACAGGCGATCTTCAGCTGGTATTTCACAACCTCAGAATGCAAAAATCAAAGAGAGACAATGTTCTCAATGACCAAGAATTGCAGAAATTGCAAAAACCCTAGGTTTCTTCTTCTCCACAGCGAAACTCTTCAAAACATAAAAATCAGTAATCCCGAATGAATCATAAGAGCTTTGGTTGATGCTTGATATACTTTTCCAAGAAGAGGTCAATCCTCTAGAAGGCTCTTTTAATCACTAAAAATGATATTAAATGTGCACTTTATAACTTTATAATAATTCCTCAAAGTGGGCGCCCATTTAATTAATCATTAATGAACCTTTTTTTAATGTCTCATGGCCCCATTAGACATAAAGTGCAATTATAAACTTTATAATATGCTTTTATAACATTTAATTATCATTAAAGTCACTTTAATGATAATATCTCTTTTAATAATCATTGATTCACCAAAACAATTGAAACCGGAGATCAACATTGCGTCCATGATACGTCTAGGTGCTTTACTATACATAGTAACAATGGACTCCCATGACCTGACAACTTACTATAAATAGTAAGTGTATGAAACTGAGTCCTGAATCACCAAACGAAGGCCTATCCTAAACCAAACAAGACCCTCTAACCATCTACATTAGCCTACAAGGGCCAAATAATAAGCTAATCTACCAAGAAGCTGGAACAAGCTAAAAAGGGGACATTACAGTCCGCCCTCCCTAAAATTGCTTGTCCCCAAGCAATCTCAACTGCCAAAAGAAAACCCTCTGAAAGATCACTCTACTTGGGTCACAAGGGAAGAACTATGTAATGTCCTTGATATCACCAACCAACTCCTGCAACACCGGCATCAGAACAACTGGCAATTCATTATGAACCACGTCCACCTCAGTATCAGGTGTCTCAGGAGCATGAACCACAAGGGGAAGCGACTCAGAATGCTGACGAAGTTTGCTTTCCATATCTGCGCAAGGTAAGATATCATACAAACTGTCCACCAAGTGCACATCAAAACTATAAATCTAAAACAAATCATGTATAGGTGAATCAAAAGCAAAACTATAGGCTCTGCTCACCGTGTACACATTGTATAACTCCTTAGTGAGCCCTACCTAGAATCATGATGCACTAGAAGAATCCCAGTCACTGCGATTATTGCCCAACTCTGTACTGGTACCTAGAGGAAGATCAACATCAAGCTCGAAGAGTGGATTTTCATAAACCAATCCAACATCAGCCTCGAATAATGGATTATTCACAAACCGCACAACTACTCCATGCTGACCTGAGTCATCCCTCTCCAAACCGCTTGAGCATCGAATAGAATTAAACTCCTGCACTGACTCGCACGCCTCCTCCTGTACCATCTCCTTCTCTCCCCTTCCGCTCTTCTCTCTACAGAGAGAGATAGAACATAAGCTCCCATCTGCAATTCCCCTCAACACGTAACCTCTACCATTCATTTTGAACTTCATCTCCATTTTAGGTACATTGAGGGTGAATTCTCCAATGTCTTGGAGCTATTTCATGCCCAACACTATGTTCATCTCACCCATGTTAACCACATAGAAGTTAGCCTATAACTCATAGTCATTCAATAACAGAGTGAGATTACATATCTGCCTAGTGCAAGTGAGAGTATATCCATCGGCAACTCTAACTCTGAATCCAACAAAGTCCTCTGCGTGGAGTCAACAGCTGGCCACAATCGATAGATTTATGCGTTGCTCCAATGTCAAGCATAGCAATGCAACGTTGTCCGTTAACCGTTCCCCTGATTTTGAATGAAGTCCCTTCCTGTATATTAGCAAATAAGGCCAAAGGAGACAAATTTGCATCAGGTCCAAGCTCTGTAGAGGCTTTTCCCACCTCATCATCCTCTGGAGCAGCTTGCTGATCTGAATCTTCAGAATCAGAATCCTCATAATAAACCCACATCATACAGTTGGCCTTGCCCTTAGGCCTCAAAGGACAGTCATGCTCTTTGTTGTAGGGCCCTTTGCACCAGTAACACAATTGCTTCTTCATCAATTCATCCCGTGACTCCTTATCCACCTTAGCTGCTGATTTCTTTTTCTTACCAGCAGTTTGTTGAGGATTCTCATCGCTGGAAGAAGTAATATCTTTAGTAGAAGACTACTTCTTCAGAGCAGCCAACTCCATACTTCGTGCCTTCTTCATTGCCTCTTGGAGCGTCGGGGGATCAAAAGCTTTGATCCATCCTCTCAATGGTTCTAATAAGCCTTCAATAAACAAAATGACCAACCTTCTTTCAGATATGCTAGGGACCATAACTGAAAGCCTCTGAAATTCACTAATATACACTTCCAAACTCCCTACTTGCTTGAGTTGAGCAAGGTCTCTGAAATATAATTCTGGGTCTTTCCTGTCAAAGCACTCAATCAACCTGTCAGTGAATTCTTGGTAAGTGGTGATGAGGTGATGCTGCAAGGTGACTATCCCATGGCGCCACCAATCATGAGCTAACCCATCCAAGTGCAAAGTTGCAAACTTGATTGCATCATCCTCTGACATAGGCCAAAGGGTCAAGAAGGTATCCAACCCAAAGGGTCAAGAAGGTATCCAACTTGTGAATCCAAGCTCTTGTTGTGACCTTCCCGCTACCATCAAATGTTGGAAGTGTGAGCTTGCTTGTGGCATGTTTTAGGTCCCTACTTTGGTTCCTTGGTCTCCTATCTTGCCTTGTTCTGTTGTGCTCCCTCCTTTGACTCATGTATCGGTCAAAGGTCAAATGCTCCTTTACTTGGGGTGGTAGCAAATCCCATTCATCGTGCATTGACACGACATTATCTATGAATGATGCATCTTCATTTTCTTCAGCATTCTCTTCTTCTGACTCATTCCTCAAAAATGTAGGACGCAAAGGTTTATCGGTGGTACGAGTAGGTGCTCTTTGTGCTCTTGGAATCCCAGCAACACTTCCATTGTCTTCCTGCTCATGATTTTGTCTTCTAGGAGTATTCATCTGCTGTATAGCTGTTGTATGTTGCTGCAAAACATCTACTACATGTTGCTGCCCTGCTGCAAGACCTCTCATGATTTCTCTTGCTTCTCTTTCTTCATTATTGGTTTCATGTATTGGTGGACTACCACCTCTTCTATCACCCATTATGTCTTGTTGTGTATCTGCAATTGGATTTTCTTGTTGTTCTGCTCTTCTACGAGTATAATACCTATGCGGACCAACCTATGGTGGTTGCACATGATACTTTAACCCTCTAGGCTGGCAAGATCAAAGCTCCGATACCACTGTAAGTACCCCCTATTCTCCCCAAACTGAAATTCCACACTTCTGATGATATTTTCTGAATTTGTATTTTGGTTTGTTTTTGGTTTTATGCTTTTGATTTACAATTTTGTGCTTGTTTTGATTTGTTTTGAGATTTTCAAGATTATATGCCAGGAAGCAGATGATATTGAATTGCAAATGCAAAGGAAGATATTGTCAACTAATACAAATCAAACTGCTGTAGCAGACCCTTTTGATATTCATTCAAACCAGTTTACATACATTTGTTTACCAGTACAAATATCCATTACAGCTCTTAATAATGTCTGATAAATAAATAGACTTCATACCCGGAGTGTAAACACATTGAATGCAGGCCTGAACATCATAGCAGCAATCTGGAAATCTGTAGCAGCCACTGTGAAACCCTAACAATTGACGCCAACTTCAGAATAGCAGTCTTCTCCTCCAAAATGAAGTATTGATTTCCAAGAAAAGGTATGGCAGCCCACAAGAAAGATTCAGGATATCCTTGCAACCTGGGTCGATCCAGTCAGAGCTTCTCCCGATCCAACATATGACAACAGTACGACCTGTAGAAATCATTGCAGCCCTTGTTGAATACGTGGTTATGGGTGAGAGGTGCTAGCAGCTTAGTAAAAGGTATCCATCTCTTATACCCTCGATCCCAAACAAAACACTCTTAAAATAAACTCTTAAAATCTACTAATGCAAGAAATCCCACATGCCACAGAGAAAGCACAACCAGCAATAAAATGTTCTCAATATTGATTCTTCAAACTTCTGATTTGCTAGAATAAACCCCTTGAAATCTGTGCCATCCCCATAGCTCAATATTGACTCCTGAATGAAGCCAATATCACAAGCAATCTTCAGCTGGTATTTCACAACCTCGGAATGCAAAAATCAAAGAGAGACAACGTTCTCAATGACCAAGAATTGCAGAAATTGCAGAAACCCTAGGTTTCTTCTTCTCCATAGTGAAGCTCTTCAAAACATAAAAATCAATAATCCTGAATGAATCATAAGAGCTTTGGTTGATGCTTTGTATACTTTTCCAAGAAGAGGTCGATCCTCTAGAAGGCTCTTTTAATCATTAAAAATGATATTAAATGTGCACTTTATAACTTTATAATAATTCCTCAAAGTGGGGGCCCATTTAATTAATCATTAATGAACTTTTTTTTATGTCTCATGGCCCCATTAGACATTAAAGTGCAATTATAAACTTTATAATATGCTTTTATAATATTTAATTATCATTAAAGTCACTTTAATGATAATATCTCTTTTAATAATCATTGATTCACCAAACCAACTAAAACCTGAGATCGACACTGCATCTATGATACATCCAGGTGCCTTACTATACATAGTAACACTGGACTCCCATGACCTGATGACTTACTATAAATAGTAAGTGTGTGAAACTGAGTCATGAATCACCAAACGAAGGCCTATCCTGAACCAAACTGAGCCCTGGAGAAGAAAACACTCAGATAACTGCCAAACAGAACCCTCTAACCATTTGCATTAGCCTACGAGGGCCAAATAATAGGCTAATCTACCAAGAAGATGGAACAAGCTAAAAAGGGGAAATCTAGCAATAAAGTCCTTGTGAGAACAAAAATGTTTGACAATGAAAGGGATTATTACATTCGGCTTCAACCAAAGCTTTTTTGATAAAAATTGTACCATCATTAAAAGTTATCAAAATCCGCTGAAATGATAGAGCTTACTGCTGATATGAGAAGCTCTTGACAATGATTTGATAAGGAGTTCACCAATCCATCTTGTTTGATACATAAAATTCTGAATGCACTTTATACTGTTGAAACAAGATCTCTGCCAAAAAACAGTCATATCAATCAAAATCTGAAAAAATTCTGTTCAAACTTCCCTTGTGACAGATTTTGCTTTGGTATTGTTGACAAATGACAGAAAATAAACAGATTTTCAAACAAACCAACTGCTGCTGTGATTGTTTGTGGCAGGAATATCACTGCTAGTTATGGTGTTCTGCTCTGCTTTTAATATTCTAATGTGAAGCACAGCTGTTTGGATTTTGCATTCTTTCGAGTTTAAAAGATTGCAACTGTTACTAGGAACAGGCATCTCCTTTATTAATCGATCTCTCTCTTTTTAAATGCTCACCCGGTATGCTTATCACCTGTCTATTAATAAACCTTGACTATGTTTGGATATCTGGGCATCAATTAATAACAGATCATCTTTCTGCCCCTTTTTGAAACTGTTGGTCGGTTGCCACTATGCTATGTGTGCAACTATATATAGCTATTTTGAACTTTAAAATAAGCACACCTTTTCTTCAATCAGGCAAGCCCTTCTGCAAAGGTTTTTCCACTTGATTTTTTTAATAGTGTCCTATCTTACAGAGTGGTGGACTTCACAAAAGTAATTTTAGACTCTGATTTTTCCTTACCTGAGCATGCACCTCAACGCAGGAAAACTTGAAAGCAAAACCCCTTTCTTAGCTGCACACTGTGATGACAAAATTGAAAATATATCTTTGAAAAATGAGTTCATCTTTGCATTTGTTACATGCACACCAATACACTACTTTTTTAAAAGACTTTCTAACTTTGAATCTCCTTTATAAGATGCACACCTAAATACAAGAACATCACTTTGAGATTTTGAAACAAGAACTCCTTTCAGACATATGTGCCACATATGCAATCTTGGGTTTCAAATTTTGATGACAAAATTCCTTCACTCAAGTGCACCCATGTGTCTGCAACTCAAACACATGGAAACTCAAAACCATCACCTATATCAAGTGCACACCTAATAGTACAGTTTTGACATTTCTTTTGTTGAAACTCCATTCCTTTAAACAAGTGTGCACCTGTCTATGCATTCCTAACTTCAACATTGACGACATCAAATTCCCTATTGAGGTGAGCACCTCACAATGTAATTTGAGAATCTAATTTTCAAAACCTATTTCCTTGATACAAGTGCACACATGTATGTGTGATTTCAATCCTAACCTTGAGTGTTATTTTTCCCTTGTCAAGTGTACACCTAATAATGCATTTATGTCTTTGAAATTGAAAATAAAGTTTCATTTATTGAGGTGCACACCTCAATATGCATTTTAGACCTAAAAACTTGATTCTTCATCACAAAGGTGTGCACCTAATAGTGAGATTCCT
Source organism: Sequoia sempervirens (assembly GCA_007258455.2). Classification (NCBI taxonomy): domain Eukaryota; kingdom Viridiplantae; phylum Streptophyta; class Pinopsida; order Cupressales; family Cupressaceae; genus Sequoia; species Sequoia sempervirens. The sequence goes on from VDFB02268609.1 coordinate 89,938, forward strand.
GACTTACAGGTTTGAAGTTTTATTCTCTTCACAAAGATGTGCACCTGACAAAGGGATTCTGACCTTGGTCTTTGAAATTCTCTCCTATGCAAGGGTGTGCCCTTGACCTCTTCCCTTAGCAATTTTCTCTAACAAATACTATCTTTAATCTGGTAAGGTGTGCCCCCTCAATTAGGTGTACATTAAACATTGGAACTGCAATTTGACTTTGAAATTCACTTTGTCTTTGATTAATCCCCGCTCTTTGCCTTGGTGTATTTGCTTGAGGTCATATTTGTTGATCTGCAAAGACGCAAAGAGGAGCAACAAAACACGACATAGACCAACAAAACACGACATAGACCACTAGAGAAAAACTTGAAATATGGTTTGAAAGATCAAAAGATGAGGTTCAGCTTCAAAACTTGACACAATAAGAAAAATCATAAAAGTACAAACAAAAGAGCAATGCAAAAAGCTGGAGATGGTGTTGTCTTTCCAAGAATTTGGGGGGTGTGGGTTTGAAAGACCTCAAAATGCAGGGCATTGCTTTGGCTGTAAAATAGATCATCAAGGCTCTTAAGGGTTGAGAACCTTGGTAAATATTATCAAAAATAACATTTGCATGGCCAGCCCTAAAAAGAATTTGGGAAATTCTTTGTCAAGCTAAACGGCTTGCCATTTTTCTATAGAATATGGAGGTATTGGGAGTTTGAGAGATAATTGTTTGGTGGCCATAAGACTTTTTCTAGCATTGAGGTACTTTGTTGGCTATAGAAAACTTGATCCCATGAAATGAAGTCCAAGCAAAGTTTCAAATTCTTGCATCACAAAAGAAAACATATTCTATTCTCAAGAAAACTATGTATTCTCAAAAAAACTATGTATGATGTTAAATTCAATGTGTGTGTGTGTGTGTGCCATGAAATGAAGTCCAAGCAAAGTTTCAATTCTTGCATCACAAAAGAAAACATATTCTATTCTCAAAAACACTATGTATTCTCAAAAAAACTATGTATGATGTTAAATTCAGTGTGTGTGTGTGTGCGTGTGTGCGTCTCTCTCTCTCTCTCTCTCTCTGTGCAAAAAAATTTTAAGAAATAACAGAATTACAAATAGTAAATAATCACATTTCAATCTTTGATAGGATGATACTTCATCATTGATCAATGACAGTGATAAAGATATTTGTCAATTGATAGTTCAAAATTTCGATATTATGTCACATATCATATATGTCCAAAATGATTCAAACGAAAATCATTATGATCTTCAAAATTATGTACTAAAATAATATTCACAAATAGAAAGAAAGAGATAGTTGTCCTTTCCTTCAGGAGGACTCTGAAGTCAACTTAACAGATGAATTTGACTTGCTGACCCAGCTCTCTCTTCTCAAATGATTGACATGTGTTTCTATCATGATCAATGACCCCAATCTCCTCTTTCATTATCTCATTCACATCAGAAGATACAATTACCCTACCTTTCAAGTTTGACAAGCTGTCCATCAATTTTCCCTAAAAACTACATTGACATTTTTTTGCAAATAAATCATTCACTTGTACATTGGTAATTCTTAACATTTTTCCTCTTAAGCATGAGCCTAATAATCATTCCCGATATCAGTTTCTTATGCAGTTTGGATGAGCTAAGATTTCAATCATTTTATTTGATTAGTTAAATAATCAAAACAATAAAAAACATAAATATATTATTTCGAAGTACCAGCTGCTGACCTGAAATCAACCATATGCCAAGTTCCAGAGAGAACCCATAAAGTTAAAAATTCTATTCTACGAGGTCACTGAGAAGTTGGCATAAATAGCAGTACAAAAAAGTTACAATCCAATGCTTACAAACCAAAGTAATATTTAAAATATTCTGTGTGTCCAGTTTACTAACCTCAAAAGTAATAGGAAATGGCACATGCATCAAAATACCTGAAGAAGGAGGACTGTGTTATCTCCCTCGTATGTGCAGGCAGGAACATAAGCAGCAAATAGTTCTGGAAGCCCACTACTGCACAAGTACCCATGTCCACCACAAAGCTTACGGCACTCTTCAATGCCATCCTATGCATCGCAATGTTTTACAAAGGAAAGTTACTAAAAGAAAAGCTTAATCTGTAAAGGAAGCAATAACAATATAATGCAGAAAATAAAAAGTAAAGACCTGAATTACAAGCATAAATTGAACACATAACTAAAGTCAAAAGATATTTCAAGCAAGGAAACTAAGGAACTTGCCTACCAAATGTCAACAGCAAAAAACCGAGCAACTATCGATAATTTACAATTGGAAAATAATGGTATATACTATATATAATGACTTTAACAAGTAATTAAGTGTCAAAAATCACATTTTTTCTCAGATTTCACACAATCTTACTTTAAGATAAGATGTCATTTAACATCATTTAGGTTGTAACGATTTGTAAAAGTTATCAAAGTGAGTTTACTTGTCCAGAAAATTCCTTCTGGGTGTTTAGTTGTAAAGTAGATATTCAATCTTTATTGATTTTCTTGATTCTATCAATATAATAATGCATGTAATTGTGCTCACAGACAAATGTCTACAACATGAATTTGAATGTTTGGTGCAAAAATTGCTGCCATGGTTGCTATTATCCTAACTAGTAAATTCTATTCTGCTACAGCAATCTTTATCAGGAAGAAATATGGTTCATATCAACTTTGTATTGATTTCCAAGAGTTAAACAAAACAACTAGCAAAAATTGGTTTCCTATATCACTTACAAATGAATTACTCAAAGAAATTCACAGTGCCAATCTCTTTAGCAAATGACATTTAAAATCAAGAGATTATAGAGCTAAGATACAGAAAGAAGACATTCCAGAAACGGCATTTCATACTCAAGAAGGGTATGAAGAACTCAAGGTGATGACATTTGCACTAACCATTTAACCTGCAACTATTCAATTGGTGGTGTTAAAAACTTTTCATCATTTTTATAAATTTTTGTTATTATTTTTAAATTTTTAATACCATATAAATTATTTAGGAAATTTTGAAAAATCATCTAAAGCATTTTAATCAAGTTTACCAGTTCTAGAAGAAAAAAATACCATTCTAAGAGGTCTAAGCACAGTTTTGGGGAATTATAGATAGAATATCTTGTTCATATAATCTCAGTAGAGATTAGTGTAGACACTTCCAACACAAAAGCTGTGATGTATAATCTCAGAAGGGATTAGAGTAGACCCTCTCAAAATAAAACCTGTGGTTGAATGGTCAATCACACATAAAATTTCAATAATAACAATTACTCACCAAGATCTATGCCCATTTTTTTCCATTTTCTGATCTACTGAAAAAGGACTATTTAACATGGTCTGAAAATGGAAACCAAAGCTTTTAAAAGCTTAAGGAGGCACTATCACAGACTCCAGCCCTTACAAGCTCCAAATTCCTTCAAACCATTTGTAATAGAGTGTGGTAATCATGCAAGATGACACCCTATTACTGGAAAGTCAGAAATTAAAACCCAGGGAGAAATTTATATCAGTTTATGATAAGTAAATATTAGCAATTATGCATTCCTTAGAAAAATGGAGGCAATATTTGTTAATGAACAAGATTCTAGTTAAAAATTAAAATAGATCACAATAGTTTTGAGTATCTCCTAAAAGAAGATCTTATCAACCAAGCAACAAAAGAGGATTGAAAAGACAGAAATGTTTAATTTGGATATTGAGATTTTACATAGAGATAACATAATCACGCAACAGATGCTTTATCTAGTAGAGATTATATGAAATATGCCCCTTAATTTTTTTTTGTTGATTTTTCAATATCAATTACAATGCAACACGCACCCGTTAAGGTTAGCTCCAAAACCAAAACGATGCGGATAGTAACTCTAACCAAGAATGTGCCCTAAGACCACTGAAAGAGGAGGGGCGAGCATATGGCCAGAGGATCCCTAGGATCTAAATAACTCAATAACTGAAACTGATTACAATTGTAAGTGCAAAGATAAAACTCAACGCCAAGAATGTTCACCAAGATCCTTAGAAGGTGAGGTGATAGCATATGGTAGAGTACCAATTACAAAACTGAAATAAACTTAGGCGGATAACCAGCCATGGAAGTTTTCAAAACTAACTAATTCATCCACTGCGGCGGGCATCCACTCAACTGTGGGGATTCTCCACTTATACAATGGGTAAGATATAAAAGATACAATGATTAATTCCTCCACATTGGCGGTAAACCATCCAGGGGTTACAATGTTACTTAAACACAAAGTAAATGCAGAAATATGAGTGACTGGAATAGTACTACTAATTCTCAGCCTTACAATACAGAATATCTGCAAATTACAAAGATCTTTCAATAGAAATTCACTCCAAAATAGCAATAGTGATTACTCTATACTTTTGATCCCAATAATGAATTGAAACATTAGAGAAATAAGGCATAGAACAGAAGTATAAAGGTCTGATATAAAAACCTGCAAGTTAAAGTTCAGACCAGCAAGATAAGTCTTCAACAAAATGCTTGAAATCTGAAACAACCTTTCACCAATGCACTTGAAACTGAAATCACATCCTTTCCAATGCTAGGCGACCAAGTAGCAATCAAGAACCAAGCCCAAACAGCACCAAAAATGGCCCAGCACGTTTTTCCAAGGCAGCAATGGACAAGGTACGACTCTAGAAGTGGGTCGACCTTGCTTAAAAATCAATCCTTCCATTATAAATTCTCATTGAAATTGCAAATTCTTCAATTCCAATGCTAGGCGGCCAACATACAAATGTTCAGCAATGCAAAACAGCCATCAAGAGAAAGGCTCGATTCCCAATGCAATCACCAAGAGAAAAGTGCGGCTCTTGAAGAGGTACGGCCTTTCTTAAAAATTCCAATCTTCAAAATTAAATCCCATCTTTTGCAAGAAGGGTCGCCCATGTCCAAGGAATCAATTGCTTCAAGGCCCAGAAGCAAATAAAAATCATACTAAGAGCTGTATACAAAAATCACTTTCAGCCATGATAAACCAGCAATTACAAAATTGGAAATTACTACTAAAATTCTCCAAAATCTTCAACGATGAAGCTCAATATGCACTTTTGAATGAAGCACACTCCCAAATGACCATCTAGGGAACCATAGTTTTAGGTCCGAAGAATGGTGTAAATACTAAGCTCCCC
>VDFB02268610.1:0-65554 GCA_007258455.2 Sequoia sempervirens
TTCGATGGTTTTTTTTTTTTGGTAGATGCTCTACAAGATAGGCTGCACTTTTCCCCATTTTTCTAACTTATCCTTGAATAAAGAGTCTTGAAACAGTGGATAGAAGAGTTAGAATCCCTTGTAGGTAAACTAATCAAGGAAACATTTAAAATATATGAAAACATAGGTGATGAGGTAGCTTTACTAATGAGGTAATTTAGAAATAGAGATCAAAACCAAAATAGTTTAAATTGGTGCTATCAATGTGGGAGGAGTATATTCCAATTTTTTAGAGACTTGTATGGAAAATTTGGTAGCATAGACAAGACAATCAGCTGGTTTGTATAGATGTGGTTTAAAAATGTAATTGGCAAGTGTATATAATTGTGTAATTTAAAATGTCCATTAACAACCTAAGGTTGTAATGAAAAACAAACAATTATCAACATGGAATATGCAAAACAACAAAAATGAGAGCAAGCCATAATAGAATGAAAGAAAATGTGTAAAGACTTCACATACCTAAAAAACCATAGTTTCAAATGGAGGAGTTCTACCCAATTATGTAGCCTAAGTTGCTTCTTCTTTCTTCAAACTCCTCAACAATTTGACTTTTTCAAAAGCTTGTTCCCTTTGAAACTTCAATTGTATATCATTTTTCACTGGAATTCAAACTTGAATGGATATTATATGCCTTTCAATGTGAAAACTCTGCTATTCCATGCAAAGGTGGTGGAAAGATCATGAAAAGGTGGTGGAATGAGAAACACGTGCATGCACACTTCACAACTTCATCAAAAAGCTACTTTTTATCGAAGAACGTGCAAAACTAGGAGAATATGCAGAATGTGGGCCGATATCACGAGTAAATTGAATTTTTTTCAACATTTTTTAGAGCAAGCTAAAATGCACTCTCGTTATAACATGCTTGCGTTATAATGTGAGCGTGTTATTTCTTGCTAGAAATGGTCATGTCTCTACTTCAAAACGTGCTTGCATTATGAGAAAGTTATTTAACGAACGGGATAATGTGATTGATCAACTCTGAAATGCCTGGCTAAATCTAACGGGATAATGTGATTCGATCACCCCTACACTTTAGGCTCTGGCTTAAACCTAGGCTGTGTACCCCGGCGATAAGGAAGATTTGAAATTGTTTGGATATTATCTCTAATTTGGGAAATCACTATGGCAATCGTGTGTGAAGTAGATGCAAAGCCACGGGGTATGTGCGTGATCATGATGGCCAAAAAGGGCAATATGATGGGGTATTTAGGTATGCAATTGATGAATCTTTTACCCAAAATTGATGAAATGAAAAGAGTTTTGAAGGAGATTCTGCCTTTCCACCAATATAAATTATGCTTTACTTTGAATTTAATAACAATTATTACTATCATTTGAATTATAAATCTAAAGTGTTGATTGATAGGCCAATTGAAAAAACATCTATAGCTTTCTAAACGAGCATCACATTTTCAAATCTGTAATATGCATCACATTCTATGCTTCATACATCATAGGATTAAAAAAGAAAATTGAATTTCATGAAGTTTGACCAAGTTATGGTCAAACATACTGCTTTTTATATTTTAAAAATTGTAATAAAAATCATAATTAATTATTTGCTTAGAAAAAATTACAAAAAAATATGCATCATATCTTTATTACGAGTCCTCTACTTATTTCTGAAAATCTTGGCAAAAAATATTATCATTTTTTTGTGGTTAGGTGGTCAAAACAAAACCCATTTATATTTGGTTTTCGAAATTTAAGTACTAATGATTGAAATTTCAAAATTTCACCAAAAAGATTAAAAATAAATAAATAAACCTAGTAGTTTAGAAACTACATTTAATTTTTGTAGATTTTATTCTTACATATATTTTGAAATAATATAGATAACTTATTCAAATTTTTACGTCAAGTTGCCTAACTCTGATTTTTCTGATTTTTTTGCCACTTAAGGGCCTATTTTTTCCATGATGATCCTGCACATACCCTTACTGTTGATGGGTGTTTTTGCACACTTTCTCAACACAGGCAGTACCTAAATGCACTACCTCTCTTGAAAGGAGACTTTCAATAGCAAGTTGCTAAAAATCACCCCAAGGTCTCTAATGTCAGGTATTGATAGTGCTTGGAATATCTCAGTTGTTTCATGTGATTTGGTGGAATCACAAGGCAGTCTTATGGGTGAGTCACAAAGTGGGGAAGTTGGATCTGCAAATGGAGTTCTTAAGATGGGAGAGTTGTGCATTTGTTGCAGGTTCAAACAATAGTATTGAACTCCATTTCATCATAGGATTTGGCTTTACAATGTGCAATGAACCTTGCTTACGGTTATTATTTAAAAAAAGGAAAAAAAGGGCAGGGAAGAGAGAACATTCTTGGATTTGAAACTAGGAATGAACAGTGATCATGGAGGCTGCTACAGTAGACAAACTCCCTAAACTGGGTTTTGCTTGGCCAAGAGGAACCTATAGTTGCACAAAACTAGTGCAATCTTCTAAGGACTACAAATTTTCATATTACACACACACATCATGCACATGTAATTGAACTAAGTTGCAACAATGAAGTAAAGATCTCATACTAGCTTTGCAAAGTGACTCATCATCAATGAACCATAAAAAGCATGAGCTGGAAATTCATCAAATACTAAAACATCAATCACCATCACCACTTCCATTCAAGCAACTAACAACTAAACTAAAAAGGGAAGTAGAACCATGCATACATAAATAACAAACTCAAAAGGAACACCCATAAATCATGCAATGCTGCTTTCTATTGTTGTAGAATGTCTTTTACACCAGCTCTCCAACCCTTTACAAATGAGGGGAAAGCCCCTATTTATAGTTTTCCAAAGCCCAAATGAATGGATAGGACTGAATTACATTGTGTGGCCCAGATTTGATTACATTAGGGTTTCACCTACCCCACATTATCCAGTAATTTTAAAATATAATTTTTCCTTTTCCCTATTTTGTCACCTAGTACCCAGGTGTTGTAGCAGTTTTGTCATTTAGTTAATTTCCCTTTTACTGTAGTTGAAACTGCCTAAAAGTTGCCTTCTTACTTGATGTGTTTGCAGTGTTCTTCCTTGGATCAAATGGGTCCATTGACGACTGGCATCAATGGATTGGTTGCCCCTTATTTGAGGGACAAGTCATCATCATCTAGTGAAAAGTAGGACAGCCCCCTCATGCCTTCTTCAAGGCCACTCCCTTGCATTTTTATCATTGACTTCCTAAGCACGGGCTTTCTTCTAATGCTGACCCTATTGGTGGGTTCTAGGGGAAGAGGCGAACATGAAATGAATGGTGATAGAAGCTATGCACTTTTCCTTGTTCATCTTTCTCAATGGATCTCCTGATGGACCCACAGTAGGCTCCTTGAATCCTGTGTACATGAAGTGTCGTAAGTGATTTCATACACAAATCAAGGCAAACGTTAGTCAAATCCTACAAACTCCTTGTTAGATCCATCCATACATCATCAAAAGACAATAATATTCGTCATTGGAGCTCATTTGGACCATAAACATTAATGCGGGCCCAAGGGGGGGCTAACGGACGAAAGGTGGAAGGAAGGAAAATAGCGAACGATAGACAACATTCCCTAAGGCCAGAACCGGAAGCGCCGACGATGTCGGACGACAGATGGAAGGCGAACAACGAATGGGGGACAAAAAACTAGAAGGGAAGTTCCCAGACCTCGCAAAACTTAGAAAAACCAAGATTTTCAATTATAGCACATGGGAAAAGGGGAAGAAAGTGCCAAGACATACTTCCTCAAGATTGGACTCATTTGAAAAAAGCGGGAGCTTGGAAGGGGAAAGCCGAAGGGTCACCGCCAGTTGAAACGACAATGAGTACACGGCGACCCTGAAGGAAAGTCCTAGATGGCAACAGAGGGATGGAGTTCCAGAAACGACCACGGAGGGGTGGAGTTCTGGAAACGGCCACAGAGGGACCAGGTTTCGAGAGCCAGAACGCTGGGGACCGACGGAAGGTCAAAATGGCCAAGGAGGGACGGAGTCCTAGAAACGGCCACAGAGGGGTCGGGTCTTGGAAGGCAGATCATCGGGGGTCGACGAAAGGTCAATACGGCCAAGGAGGGGCCAGGTCCAAGAAGGCGGATCGCCGGGGGCCGACGAAAGGTCAAATTGGCCAAGGAGGGAGGGAGTCCCAGAAAACGGCCATGGAGGGGCCGGGTCCCGAAAGGCGGATCGTCGAGGGCTGACGGAAAGTCAAAACGAACAAGGAGGGACAGAGTCCTGGAAACGGCCACGAAGGGACCGAGTCCCGGAAGGCAGATCACCAGGGGTCGACAAAAGGTCAAAATGGCCAAGGAGGGACAGAGTCCTGGAAATGGCCACGAAGGAGCTGGGTCCCAGAAGGCGGATCGCCAGGGGCCGACGAAAGGTCAAAATGACCAAGGAGGGACGGAGTCCCGGAAATGACCACGGAGGGGCCGAGTCCTAGAAGGCGGATCAACGAGGGCTGATGGAAGGTCAAAACAACTAAGGAGGGACGAAGTCCAGGAAACGGCCACGGAGGGGCCGGGTCCTAGAAGGCGGATTGCCGGGGGCCGACGGAAGGTCAAAACCACCAAGGAGGGATGAAGTCTCGGAAACGGCCATGGAGGGGCCGGGTCTTGGAAGGCGGATCATCGAGGGTTGACGGAAGGTCAAAACGACCAAGGAGGGACAGAGTCCCAGAAACGGTCATGGAGGGGCCGGGTCCCAGAAGGTGAATCATTGGGGGCCGATGGAAGGTCAAAATGGCCAAGGAGGGACAAAGTCCCAGAAATGGCCACAGAGGGGCTAGGTCCCCTGAAGGCGGATCACCAGGGGCCGACGGAAGGTCAAAATAGCCAAGGAGGGATGGAGTCTCAGAAACGGCCATGGAGGGGCCGAGTCTCGGAAGGCAGATCGTCGTGGGCCGACAGAATGTCAAAATGGCCAAGGAGGGATGGAGTCCCAGAACCGGCCATGAAGGGGCCGGGTCCCGGAAGGCAGATTGTCGGGGGCCCACGGAAGGTCAAAACGGCCAAGGAGGGACGGAGTCCTGAAAACGGCCATGGAGGGGTGGGTCCTGGAAGGTAGACTGCGGGGGGGCTACAGAAGACCAAAACGACCAAGGAGGGACAAAGTCCAGGAAACGACCATGGAGGGGGCGGGTCCTAGAGGGCGGACTGTCAGGGGCCCACAGAAGATCAAAATGGACAAGGAGGGATGGAGTCCCATAAATGGCCACGGAGGGGGCAGGTCCCAAAAGGCGGACCGTCGAGGGCCCCATGGAAGGTCAAAACAGCCAAGGAGGGGGCGGGTCCCAAAAGGTGGACCACTGGGGGCCCACAGAAGGTCAAAATGACCAAGGAGGAACAGAGTCCTAGAAACGACCATGGAGGGGCGGTCCCGGAAGGTGGACCGTCGGGGCCCACGGAAGGTCAAAACAACCACGGAGGGGTTGGGTTCCAGAATGAAATTTTGCAACTTCCCGAAACTTAACGAAACCTTGGCAGTTCACTTAGGCACCACAAAAACATCCAAAATCCACAGGAAACTTGTCGCCAAAGTAAAAAATGAAGCAAAAAATGAATTGAGCGAGTAGGGAAATCTAGTAGGGTGGACCAGGAGGACCCGAAGGACTTAGAAAATTTTGCGGGGTGAAACATGGTTAACTTGAAATGATACTATGAGGCTCGCTGACCATTTTAGACGCCAAAAATGAGGCACACAAAATGAGGCAACAACACAAAATGATCTGGCAAGGCAACAGGAAGAGAGGTTCCCCGTTCCGAACGGGGCGTGTGTGCAAAACATGCACAACACTTACTAACTAGTTCCTAATGAAAGTGTTTGAATAATCAAGAGTGTGAGTTGAATTTGTATAAAAATGTTCTAGAGTTGACCAGTGCCTAATATATTGGGTGAATGGAGTTGATGGGTGGATTATGATGATGGAGACAATTTTTTTGGATAGGTGGATCTACTCCTCAGCTTAACTCTAACTATTGGGAAATTTTAAATGTTTGCACCTTGTACAAATGTGCAGGTTAATTAGCTACTGTACTCTTCTTTATCCTAGTGTTATCCTCCCAAATTACTATGATCTCATAAAATTATTTTTAATTCTTAATATGAGGGAAACCAGTTAGAATAACCACTTTAAAAGGATTTTAATCCTTGATAGGATCCAATTAAAATAAATTATTTGAAAGGATTTTTAATTCACTCTTAGCAGAACCCAATTAAGATAACCACACAACAACAACAAATGTGTCCTGACAAATTATATAAATTTGAATAACTCAAGAGAACCACTTTGGAGATAGTACAACATATAAACATGAAAATCAACACAACAGTTGAACAATGAAAGTATATCACCATTCAATAACAATCTTCTCCATTATATTGCTTCAATATATATATATATATATATATATTAATAACATAAGTTTCTTAAATATGAGAAATGGATGGATGTAATATGCTATGCAACCTATATACTACTACTGACGATGATAATAATATGATGATGATCCCAGAACTAGGCCTTGGTTTCCCCTTTAATATGGGAAGCAAACAAGCTTTAGGCCTTTTACAAAATGAGACATCGCTTCAAAAATACACCTCTTCACTAACTATCTGTTTGACTAGAAAAATTAAAGAAATAAAAAAGACTTAAGACATTTAGACATTATGAGTCCATTAATCAACGTAGAAGGCCCATGATCATTGATCTGGAAAAGCCTTCATCTTCCTGATAGATGTCAAAATGCTCTTGTCCTAGTGATCTATTCCTCAGAAGCCAAATACTTCTCCTCCCACTGGTATATTTTGAAGTTTGATGGCCATTTGTATTCTTGAATCCTTGGTATATTTGCAAGATTAACCTGCCATCGACTATCTAGCAATGCCTTCGCATCATTAAAAACTTCAGGTATCTAGCATCAAAAGAAATTTATCCATCCATAATCAAATTAAGCCTGTAAGATTCATGTCACCATCCTCCTATGTAAGACCCCACACCTCTCTTACAATAGTTGTAATTCTCTATGTTATTTTAGTGGGTTTTAATATTGCCAATTAGCTGAGTTAAATTGATGAATTTTGTAATCTTGTCCTAAATTGAATATTTTGAAGCATGAATACATTATATTACATGTGAGGTATATTTTGAGGAATGATTACATTGTATTACACATGAGGTATATTATGGGCCACAAGGGTAAAACATGAGTCATGTAAACAAAGTCAAGCAATTATTTGACATATGGACCTAATTGCAAAAAAAGTTTCTCAAAGAAATTTTAACATCTAGTGGATGTTATTATCAGGTTATTTCACTCTTGATGAAACTAAAACTCTTTGGTTGTTAGTAAGATGTGTAATTTCATTTCAAGGATGAGGAGGCAAGAGAGGTTATCATACTTTTAAATAAATGAATAAATTGGTACCAATAATTGATCTTGGTATGTGGTTAGAGGAAATATTTATGTAGGACATCTATCATTCCCATTTATAATTTTATGCTCTTACAAATTGGTTGTAAAGAAAATAAATCATTGCACTTTTAATTTGTAAGTGGTTGAACAATTCATTACGAGGTATTATGAAAGGTTGACCTTCTTTCCATATTTGAATTATTGTCATAGAAGGTGTTCTTGAAACATATCAAAATTTCCATTTTGAATGGCATCCTCTATGCAATCTAGGATGAGAAGTATCTACATAGTTGCTTTATAAGATATTGTAATTTGATTCTATATAAATGGGTAATTGACAAGGAGAGAGCTAATTTGGGTACTTGAATAACTCTTGAATGTGAAATGTTAGGCTACTTAGAAATTTTAATTTTAAATGATTATGCTTAAAATTTAGAGAAATAGAATTTCAAGATGTTTATGCTGTGTGGCAAGAATTTTATAACCAACATACAAGGCACAACACTAGTCATTAGGTGGAAACCAAAGCATGTGGGAGGTATCCATACTTTACTTAATTTATTTATTTATTTTTGCTTGTTCTGTCAAGTTGATATTATGACTTCAATTATACATATCATAAGGTACTAATAATGACAAGTGTGCATAATTGCTAAAAAGGTGAATTGACAAGTGTGCAAATTGGTAAAGAGGTGAATTGACAAGTGTGTAGATTGGTAAAAAGGAGTTCAATGGGGAGGACAAGGGGATCACCTAAACCCTGTCCACTTGGGGAGTAGAAATGAAGGAGGAGGAGTCATGTCATGGAGGGAGGAAGAAAAGGGGGCTTGAAGGGAAAATCAAGGAAAAATGTTGGGTAGCATCTCAAATGGAAGGGGAGGAGGCTAGTTCGTGAAAAGGAGAGGAAAAAAAATATAAGAAGAAAGCTGCCTTCTCATGGCTAGTTGATCTATGTTGGGAGGTAAGTCTTTCACCACTTCACATTTTGGCTCTTAAACTTGTGGGGTGTGGAAGAAAGTCAAACTTATGGTTTGCTGTAAAATACTGTAATCTTAGATTCAAAAAAAATTTGAATTGTTGTGTTACTCCACCCTTCTAAAACTAGAAAATAATATGATGTTGTTCAACACTGTGTTGGGGAAAAAGGTTGTTTGTAAGGGCTTCCTTGGTCTGGTTGTGGGTTTTGGTGGTCCTCTTGGCTCGGGGGAAATGGTGAGGGCCATCCTGGCCTGATGACCCATTTATGGTTGGTTGGAGAGCCTCTTTCCCTTTGACTGGTTGAGTTTTAGTTTCAGGTTTTCCAACTGCTGGTGATATTCCCTCACTATGTGCTCAGCTTCTTGATTCTAAGGGGTCATTACCTTGTATCTACTGGTAGATAACTGCAAGAAAATTGTATTTCATATGTGAGTAGAAATATGTACAGTGCATTAAAATGTATATATCTTATTTCATGGGATTCCAAAAAGTTTAAGTTAAGTATTTATTTACAATTTACAAATAAGAATAAATATAAAATAATGAGACTGTATTGGAAAAGTAATGGGTCACAGATGGTGGGTAATATTTAGTTTTTGCACTCTCTATCTCCCTTAAGGTAATAGAGACAATTGTGTTCACTTGTATGTGTCCCATTTTCTCCAACATCTATTGAGGGAAAAACTTAAAAATAGAAATTTGTTCTGTTTGAGTCATATTTCAGCACATTAAATCAGATATTCAATTGTAATGGTCGGGAGATCTTCCTTAGAATATAATTTTTGTTGCGTAGACTAACTCATTTAATTAAATTTTAAGTTAATGTTTCAATGACTTTATTGTGGTGTGGTCAAACAATGAATTTAGTTTTAAAAAAAATGATGCTCTTTAGAATGAATAAGTAAACGATAAATTTGATATCCTTCACATTATTCCATTTTATTTCTTTAAAGTGTCCTTAAAAAAAAAATGAGGGTTTTAAAAGAAATTTGGAAAGTAAGATATATATTAATTGTTAAAAAAAGATTTGATTAGTTTTTTTTATATATCTTCCCTTCATATAAGTAAATTCTAACACGTGAGTAAAAGGAAATATATTTTATAAGTATTAAGCAATATTAAAGAAGTAAAGTTTAAGGGAATATAATATTTAATTTCAAGCATAAGTATTAATTAATATAAAAAGAAGTTATAATGGATATAACATTTAATTTCAAGTACTAAATAATATAATATGAAAGTGTAAATAATGAAGTTGATTTGGAATAAGAAATTAATAATGGTAATGATATTTATTTAGAAATACATTATAATTCTTTTTATTTAAATTAAAGTACAAGTTAAAGAAAATAAATTGTGGTCATGTATAATTCTAAAAGGTATATATGTACTGTAAATTAAAAATTGATTTTGAATATTAGGTCAATAGGTGAAATGTTGGAATTAATATTATTTTCTTCTCGTGTATCTAGACAATTCCTTAAATTAACGTGAAGCTTTACTATTGATCTATTTCTCTCATTAGCACATGGTGTATTCTTATGTTGTAAATTATTTTATGTTGCATTAAACAATAAATGTTTAATGCAACATATACCTTTATTTCAATTTAATAGTTGGTTTATAGTTTAGGGTTCTATGAGTGTGGTCTCTTTAGTCCTCTAATTTGATCGATGTTAGATCTCTAATTTTGTGTTGTTGATAGTACCCCACTATATTCTAGGATTCCATAGCATAGATGTTAAGGTCACCTTTGAGGATATATATATTAAGTTACCTCTTTAATTTCATGAACCTTGTCGACACCTGTTCTTCCTAATTTAAATGTGTTCCCCCCATTGTAGTGTGTTGATATTGTAAGTTTTGGAACGTTGATGATGTTAATAATCCTTTATGGATCAACACCTTTTCTTTTACAAGAGTGATGCAATATGGTTGTTAGAACTAACATCTATCTAGCATGCTTAAAAAACTCATTGTATAGTTATAAACACATATAACCCTATAAAACACTCTACGAAAGACAATGATCTTACATTAAGCTCTTGGGTGTGTGTATATTTAGCTACAATGCTTGGTATAACATGATTATTACAATGCATATTTTTATCTCTCTGAAGCTTGGGTGTTAAAGGGAAATAAACTAAATCAAGGGTAAAGTTAATTTTCCACACTTGAATTAAGAGTTAGTTACACCAAGTGTACGCCACTTGTCATGTTAGTGTTGCTCCTTAAACACATAGGCACATAATAAACCTAATAAATGTATGTCTACAAAGAAACAAAGAAATTAGTTGGGTTTTCTTAGTGAATTTATATGGGCATGACATCCTGTATGTGGGTAATACACTTATGAATAATCTGACCAAAGTCCTTCCACTTTTCAAAGTCTCTCAATTGGTTATTACCTTTTACTATTTCTGGTATATACCACTGCTTTAGGGTGTGGAAAGAAT
The DNA here is from genome assembly GCA_007258455.2 of Sequoia sempervirens. NCBI lineage: Eukaryota > Viridiplantae > Streptophyta > Pinopsida > Cupressales > Cupressaceae > Sequoia > Sequoia sempervirens. The sequence goes on from VDFB02268610.1 coordinate 10,875, forward strand.
CCATTCGTGTCTTAACCCTTTTTTCTTATCCCTGTACATACTAAAACTCATATATAATCATCTTGACTATTTTCTCAGCTGGTTTCAATGTTGTAAGTGCATCAACACTCCTTTGTAGAACTTTGCACAATTTGAACAAAGTGTGGTGCATAGACTGCCATTTTTTGAACAGGGGTTCCAACACAAGCATATGTGCTTTTATTTGATCAATATCTTGTTGAAGTAACTTATAACTATCATACACACTCTCCAATTTATCTACAACCAACTTTACCCTGTGATCAAGAATCTTTTATATAGCCTCACAAACTTTCCTTTTTACTTCCTCCTGGGTTTTATTACTGGACTTCTTCATTTCATCCACTTCTTTCTCAAGAACTTTCATTTGTTCAACATAAATGTTCTGTACAACATCTACTGGAGCACTAGGATGCTTCTATAACACCATGTCCTTGCTTTGTGAAGTTCCTGCTCCTCTTAACTGCTCTTTTAGTTTTATATTTTTTATGAATAACTTATTTACTTCATCATTCAAGAACTTTTTCTCCTTCTCATACTCTCTTAGTCTATCCTCCAATCCTTTAACAGTTGCATGAGTAAACATGGATAAATGCATGGTCATTGTGGTGGCCTCCAAAGGGGTTGTGTCTTGCAGTGTTCTTACCATAGCTGCCCCTTTCATTCCCTGTATCACATCCAGTAGCTTTGGCTTCTGTGTGTTCTTCTGCTTGATCCATATAGCCAAGGTTTCAATCTTGGGATTATACCCTATTCCACTCACTCCTTCATCAAAGTCAAACTCTGCAACTAGAATTGGATCTTCTTGGGCTTGTACTTGGTCAAGCAAAAACATTTTCTTCAGTTCCAAACCAAGGAAGATGAGCATGTTACTTTTCAAAATCATTTCTCTAGCCTTCTGAGGGCTAATGTTGATATGGTCAATTCTCAATTCCCTGAAGGTTTGTGCCACCACTTGATCCTTTTGGGATTCCTCAATTCCCATTTCATTTATTTCCATTCTTTCTTCAATTTTTTTCACCTTCATTTTTGTCCAAAAATCCTTAAATTTTAGAGTTTTAATAAATTCATCATCTTCTATGAATCTCCTAGCTGCAACCTCTCTTTCATCTTCATGTAAGCATTGGTCTCATGGATTGAATGATCGACCTCAACATCACCATTTAATGAATGTAACACAATGGTCACTTCTTCAATGTCTCCCACCCCTTCACTCTCTTCACAAGGGACCAATGGTTCAGTGCTTTCTGTCTTTTGTCTTTTAAGAGGAAATTGCTTCATGGGAGACTCTGAGGTTGTGTCTGGGGTGTGCTCTTCTATTATCTTACCACTGTACTATTGAAGATATGCTTCCCTTTTACCATATAATTTTTCAAAATTTTCAATTATCAAATTTATTCTTCTTATAGGATCATTGTCTTCAACAAAATAGCCTAGGAAATCTTTGTACTTTTGCTTCCTCTCTTCAAGTTTCCTCATAGTTTCCCATTTTTTCCTTCTATTGAATACTTCTTGGAAAGTAATGCAGTTCCTTATCGCATCTTCCTCACAGTCTACTTGGTGTACAATTTTTGACTTGGTGAGGAGGTTATGCCTTATGTGATTCATATGATTTTCAGGATCAAAGACTTCCTTTTCTAGAACCCAATGCATATCTTGTTTTCAAATAATATTGCAACTCCTCCAATGTGTCTGAGCCTACTGACTAGTCTTCACACTTGGTTATGTTTGGCAGAAATGTGCCCTTCTTTTGTTTGTGCATCACATCCTTTTCCATCCACATCATTTTCCACATAAACTCTAGAAATTCTAGTTTGAGGGGCACAAAATTTGGTAGTATGTGTGGAGCAATAGGGCATCCATAAATTCTTAATATTGTAACTTCAAAGAGGAAGAACCAATCACCAAAATTGTGTGTATGAACCTACTCCTATTTTAGGGCTAGAGGCCTCAATAGTTGTAATATTTTAGTGGGAAATCTTGGTATTGAGTAACCAAGAACCCCAAGGATTTTGTGCACAAAATCTTCATAGAATATCACAAAGCTTGAATTTTTCACCGACTGTCCCAAATGTAGCACCACTTTTGAACAGGTATGGGATTCCCTTTCTCATCCATTCTGGCCAAGTCCTTTTTTTTTCCATTTGTCTCGATTATGGTATAATATTGAGTGACACAAAAGAGAATAGTGTCTTAATGTAATAGGTGCTCTATCTTCTATGACTTGTGAGAATTCATCATCCAATGCCCTTTCAAGATATGAAGCATAGTCACATTCTATATTAGTCTTAGGGTTTTGGATTCTCATGGCCATCATCATTAAGCTTACTAGCATCCTATCTTGAGCATCCATCCCCAGTACTTGGCACAAAGCAAGATATGTATTTACAAAATAGTATTGAAATTCTGCCACAATAATTGGCTTAGTGATGGAGGGAGAAATGGGGATTGTTTTGTTGCCAATTCCTCTTTTCATGTACAGGGGAAGCTCGTCACTCCTATAAGTTCTCCTCAACCTAGTATACTCCTCACTTTTTTGTAAGTGTATCTTCGTTAGGGCTTGTTTATTCAAGTAAAAACACTCGATGATAGATGCCCTGGTTACCTCAACTAATACCACACCATTTGGAAACCTCACAGTTTTGGTAGTAGAGTGATAATGTTTAGCTAATAGTTTGATAAATTCCACATCAACAAATACATTAGGGACAATCAATTTGGCCAAGTCCAACACCCAGGGGTTTGACACTGTAACTTTCCCATTTCTCTTACTATAAAAATACCAAAATAAGTCCCACCTGGATTTAGGAATGAGGGCATCCATACAACCTTGTGCGGTGTCTATGAGGAATTTCTTATTACCCTCTTTGGTGGACCCTAGGAGTATATCTAGTATAGAATGGGCCTCTTTTTTATCTTAGGTTTTTCATCCTTAATTTTAGTTTTACTTTCCTTTGCTTCTGATTGTTTCCTTTTAGGTGGCATGATTCAACCCTTTCCACCAAAACTTCAAAATGACAGAGCTTTGAAAAATATCTACACCAATAGAGCTTCTTCAGAGAGTTATCTGTGCACTTACCCAGGTGTTTGACATTTGTAGAGCTCCTTCTCTCCGTATCTTCAACTCCTTTCATGACAATGTATTGCAATTGAGTGCAGTGTTAGGAAAATTCACTTGCTTTTTAATGGCACTATGTTAAGTCATATTAGCATTAATGCCAACCTTCTGCCAAATATTTTTACAATAAGCTCATATTCTTGAATTTTACTATGCACCATTGGATTCGTACATCAAGGTGGTTGATTTGATCTCTTGCATTTACTACCGTTGTCTATAATGATGCCACAACAGGTCACACCGTACTACCGTTGTCACTTGTCACACTCGTTGTGGTATGGCAGTATTAGGTTTTATGCCCTTTTATATATGTTGCTTTCTATCCTTGTGATTGCGGGACAACGGTATACATACCGCCATGTCGTGGCTATACTATCCACCTCATGTGGTACTATGGTGTCCACCTTTCTTCCAATGCTTACTACTCTACCGCTCTACCTTAAACTTCTCTTTGTGGGGTGGTGGTGGGTACCGCCTTATCGTGTTACCTTAAGCTTCTCTTCATGGGGTGGCGGTGGGTACCGCCTTACTGTGATGGATCCATTGAAGTATAGAGTCCAATGGGTTGTTGGAGTTAGAGTAAGGATTCCTTCATCAAGGAACTCTGATATTAGTGACTAATGATCTTCTATAGGTGCTTTAGCTAGTTGGTCCATTATCACATGTCCTTTGATGACTTTCCTATCAACATACTCAATGTTGAACTCGCTAAGTATCATGATCCATTTTTCCATTCTTCTTATGAGAGCTACCTTTTCCAAGAGATATTTGAGGGGATTAATTTCGGATATCAACTGGATCTTTCAGTTTAACATGTAATGTATAAGCTTTTGTACTATGAAGATAACTGGTAAATATACTCTTTCAATAGATGTGTAAATAAGCTTGTAACCAACTAGGGTACAATTGATGTAATACACTTCTCATTCCTTGTTTTCCTCATTAAGTTGTGCCAAAAGAGCTCTTAGAGCCGTTAATGTCACTAATACATATAGGCTCATAGCTTTATCCTGTATAGGTGGCATCAGTAAAGGAGGATTTCCCAAATAGTCCTTAAGCTATTGAAATGCTTGTTCACACCTTCCATACCATTTGAAAGTTGCATCTTTATGGAAAAAATGTGTATAAGGATGGGATTTATCTGCTAGTTTCTCTATAAATCTCCTTATTGATTGGAGTTTTCCTTGCAAGCTATGCAGCTATTTCAATGTCCTCGAGGGAGGCATTTCTAGGATAGCCTTGACCTTAGCTAGATATACCTAGATACCTCTTCTAGATACAATGTAGCCCAACAGTTTCCCTGATGTTATGCCAAACACACATTTCTTTGGATTCAGACACAAACTATACTCTTCTATCTTGTCAAATATCTTAGCCAAGTTATCTAGATTTCCTTTTCTTTTGATGGATTTGACTAAGAGATCATCCACACAGTCCTCCATAGTAATGGACAACATATCATGGAATATGGTAGTCATTTCTCTTTGATATGTAGCTCTTGCATTCTTTAAGCCAAAAGGCATAACATTCCTGCAAAAATTTTCCCAAGGGCATGTAAATATTGTATTATGTTGACCATCAGGTTCTATTTTGATCTAGTTGTAACTGGAGAATCCGTTCATTAGAGAAAGAATCTCATGACTAGCTATTAAGTCCACTATCATATCAATGTTCAACAGAGGGAAGTCATCCTTAGGGCATGCATTATTAAGATCCCTAAAGTCTGTACAGATCCTTATGCCCCTAGTGGGTTTCGACACTGGTGCAAGGTTGGATACCCACTCAAGATAATCCATTGGTCTTATGAATCTTACATCAAGAAATTTTTGCAGTTCCACCTTGACTAGGAGTGCTATTTATGGGTGCATCTTGTGAATTTTTTATTTGACGAGATTAGCCCCAAGATATACCATTAGGTGATGGAATACTAGATTTGGATGCAAACCTGACATGTTTGAATCAACCTAGGAGAAGTTAATCTTTTTTTCATTCAATAATGCTGCAAAGTTCCTCCTCTCTTCAGGATCCAAAGTACAGCTACATGCTATGTTATCTTCAATTCCTCAGTTGTACCCATATTGATAGCCTCAAAATCTTCAACTAACACTGTTGACCTTTCTTGATACTTTGTGGTTGGGAGATTGAATCCTCCATATTTGGGAACAACAAGGAGGTTTTCACCCTCAGATGTATCCTTTGTTTTACTTTTTTTGTGATCTGACAGTGCCACATTGTGGTTTTCACCAGTGGATCTTGTTTTGATATTTAGATTTTCAATTTCATTTTTGTGACTAGACGATGCAATCACCCCTTCAAATTATGCTCCTTGTTCAAGTTCATTTTCAAAACCATCCTTGTGGTCCCCAAATGGTATACCAGTGTGAATTCCCAAAAAAATCTATTATAGCTTCATCATTCTAGAATAAGTCCACCACAGGTGCATGATGTTGTTGATCCCAATCAATTAGTTTAGGGTAAATAAGTTGAAGCTCTTTTGTTTGGAATGTAGAGTTAAAGGAATGGGTAGTGATGGTGTTTATTCCAAGGTATCTGAATAGGTCTATGATATTTAAATCGTCGTCTATAAGATCATACTCATCTAATGTCTCAATCGTGGTAGAAGAAGCTATTTCCTCATAAGCGACATTTTTCAGTGCTCATGGTTACAACATCTAATGAACCATAACCTAGTTTGAGATTCTTCTTGTGTTTCTCCATGATAATGAGTTCTCTCCTACCTTGTTCATTTATACCAAGGCCACCTTTTCCAGTAAATCCCATGCCTTTTGCTAGTTGGTAACCTTTGCTCTAAGGATAAATGGGAATGGGAGGTAGTTGTTTCTCTTCCTCAAGTTCTTTTTTGTAAAGCCATGATGAGAGATCTTCTTCACACACTACTTCATCTTTCATGTCTCCCCACTTGGTGAATATGGTGGGCTTGACTTCCATTGTGACCTTTTGAACATGCTTGAGTTTGTTTGGTCTCCCGTAGGATCTTGGTGATGGGGGTAGCTTGCCAATACAGAAAGATTTATTAAAATGGTATTCTCTAGAGCCCTTGTCAAGTACCTAGATCTTAAGGTTGGATTTAGGTGCTTCGGTTGATGTAGATGGAGTTGAGGATGAAGCAAGTGATGATGGATCCATGTAGGAAAATGAGTGGATGGATATTCCATTGCTAGGTATTGGAAGAAGTTTCTTATATTTCTCCTCCAAGGTCTTGTAGTAATGGAAGGGTTCGAGATCGACATATATGGTAACTTCCTTATCATTATAAGAAAATTTCAAGCACTAATGAAAGGTTAAAGGAAGTACTTGCATCACATGGATCCAAGAGCATCTTAGGAGAAGGTTATAGGGTAGGTAGTTCAAGATCCAGTACCTGACAAGTCATTTTCGCTATTGCTGGTCCCACTTGAACTAGAAGTCTGATTGTGCCTTCAGAGTTTCTCTCCATATCATCATAGGCCTTTATGGTGATACTCTGATTCTTGTCTATCACATCATAAAAAGATCCCAACTTCTTTACTAATTTTAAGGTACATATGTTCAAGCCTACACCTCCATTTATAAGGACTCTCTTGATCTTGTGCTTATGGATGCAAACCTAAAGATATAGAGATTGATTATTAAAGGATCCTTGGGGAAGGTCTTTTTCAAAAAAGACCAAGTGATGGGTAGAAGTGACAATACCAACCATAGCTTGAAACTGATCCATGTTTATATCGTTAGGCACTATGGATTCAATAAGGGATTTCTCTAGGATCTCTTTATGTGCGGGGGATAACTTTAGAAGCTCAAGGATATAGATTAGTATTGGAGTTTTCTTTAATTGGTCAAGAATACTATAGTCATTTGATGGCTTAATGGAAACTTTTGATGGAGGCAGAGTTCCTTGGATTCTAACCTTCCCTCTTCGTGTAGTGACATTATAATTAGGATTTCTACTAGTTATTGTTACTACATTGATATTGTTATCATCTTCACAGATGGTTCCTATGACATTGTCATAGGTATAGGCAGCGTTTTCGGTAATCTTGTCCCTTACCTTTATCATTTCATTTTGAGTAATCAGGGATTGGATCATTGTAGATTCCCATATCATTATTTCCAAATGGTCTAGAATGGTTTTCAATGTCAACCTCTCCTTTATCTATCAAGTCTTGTATGATGTTCTTTAGCCTTTGGTAGTTGTTAGTTTTATGTCCCTTTATTTGATGGAACTAGCTTTATCATTCTCATTATATCGAGGGGGTTTAAAGTTTGGCTCATCATAGTTTGTTTGATTGTGTAATTTGATGAGGTTTGTTTGGACCAACTTACGCATGACAACCTCCATGGGTTCTCCCAATGGTGTGTACTTTCTATTTGTTGTAAACCTTTGTCTTGGTGTCCCTCTTTGATTGTTTTGATTTTGATTTTTCTGTTGGTTGTTTTTAGGGTATGTAAGCTGATTGTTTTTCACATTAGTTTGGGGATTATTGGGAGGTGGTTATATATTTCTAAAAAACTAAGCATCCACTACTCCGTCATTTGTAACATTCTTGTTTTCTTTCCAAATATGAGGATTGTCATTGGATCCTAATGCTTGGTTGCCTCTATTATTGTTATTATAGAGTTTTATGACACCTTTTGTATAAGGGCTCTCTCAATAACTAGACATTTCTTGATGATTTCCTCAAAAAATTTAGGATATAGCATGTTTAATTGGTAGCTAATGTCAGTTTGAAGGTTGGCGATAAGTATTTTGACTAGTTGCTTTTTAGGAACCAACCATTTATATTTTCTAGCTCGGTGTCTTCACCTTTACAAGTATGAAGCAAAGGATTCCCCTTGGTTTTGTTTGATTTTATAGAGATCAAGAACCATTATGTCTTGTTTGATATTGTAAGAGAAGTGGTTAATGAATTTTTCAGATAGTTCATCAAAGGTTTTGATACCAGGTGGCAAATGGGAAAACCATTCGATGGATGCTCCTCTAAGACTTCTTGGAGAGAGTCTTGTTAAGTAAGAGTTATTGTTTGCAACATCCATACAAGCCACTGAAAATTATCTTACATGTTCAATGGGATCACCTCTTCCTTTATATTTATCAAATTTCAGAATTTCAATGTTCTTGGGGAAGGGTATCATTGAGATGGTATGATCGAATAGATATGGAAATATTTCTTGAAGTGCATAGCTTTTCTTGGGTTTTCCAAGTTGAATATCCAATATCTTTTGGTTAAGTGATTGAATTTGCAAGTTTAAATCATCACTAGGTGCATTTATTTGAGGGTTAGGAACACCATAACCTTGATGCCCCTCAATGTATTGTGAATTATATCGCAGGTTTTGTGTGTAGGTAGGCCCTTGGGCCATATTATGTGTGTATGATGATGGATGGGGTCCTTGCTAAACCGTGTGTACGTATTGAGGATTAGGATTTTGGTGTTGTGATGGAGGATTTTGGTGTTGTGGATTTGGATTTTGTGACGTGTAAGTTTGTTGAGTGGAAGTTTGATGTAGTGGAGGTAAATTTTGTTGGGGGGGTATATTTGATGGTGTTTTTGTGAATGTTTGAAGTTGTAGAGGCACATTTGATTGGGGTTGTTGATTGGTATACATTTGATATTGCAGATTAGGAGTTTTTTATGCACCCATGTTTTGTGATTGTGGATTAGGTGTTTGATTTTGAGGATGGGTATTTTTTGGTGATGGAACAGAAGTTTGATGTTGAGAGTTTTAACTTGATGAAGATCTATAATAATACTGTTGGATTGATGGATCATAGTATGATGGTTATTGTGTTTGAGGAGGTGGATTTTTTTGTTGTGTTGTGTAGATAGGTGAGGGCATGTGTTGTGCTTGTGGTGGAATGTTAGTATACAACTATTGTTGTGAGGGATATTGGTTTGTTGACTTGCTAAATATTGTGTTGGTGGAGGTGGTAGATTACCCATATTTTGCATATTGGTATTAGGGTCTTGTTGTCATGGATTGAAAGATTCTTCATGTAGAGTTCTTGATATATTAGATCTCCATGTGTTTATTTCCACATCGTGTGTTGGAAGTGGTGTATAAAAGGGGTTTTTTTATTGTAGAGGTAGATATTGAGCTTCCATGGTGTTTAAATTCCCTTGACCTTATTGAGTGACCATTGCTTGTTCAACTTGTGAAAGAGGTCTATATAACAAATTATCCATGTGTTGTCCATAGGATTGATCATGGATGGGTGATTTTTGTTTCAAGAAGATAGGTGGTATATTTGGGTCCACTTTTTGTTTTGGGATATAGTCCATAAGTAACTTGGCACCACCTTGTGCAAGTTTGAAAAAGTATGTGTTAGGATATAGTCCGAGTACTTTTTCCATTAGCTTTTGCAACTTTGTATCTTAAGAGTACTCTAAAATTTTATCTTCGGTGAGTTCTTCATCACTATCATTTTCCTCAATGATCACATCTTGGGGATTAGGAAGTTGATTTTGATTTCATGTATGCATTTCTTGATGTCAAAGTTATAGATCTTGTTCACTTGGTGGTTGATTTTGTGGATCTTGAACATTGGTGGAGGGGTTAAAAAATCCATATCTACATTAGGATCATACCCCCATGGTTGAGGAGTAGAAGCTTCTACATTGGTGGTACTAGGTCCACTTGAGCTACTTTTATTAGCTTCCATTTGCTTTCTATGTTGTGATCTTGTAGTTGTCATAAACTTTCACACTCAACTTTTGTGGATGGGAGTTTGCAAATTATGAATGAGTGGTAATGTTTTGGTTTGGTATTTTGAGTGGTGAAATGACGTACAAAGGGGATATATATAAACCCTTTGGACAAAGGATAGTGATGGCCGATTGATATTGATTGATGTGGATGTTGGATTTGTTTGATGGTGAATTTTGATGTGGGATTCTTGGATGTTTAGGAATGATGAGATTTCACTATTCAACCCTATAATAATGAGATGAGAGGATTATGGATTATTTTTGATAAATGACACTATGATTGTGGATGCTCAAACCTACAAAGAGAGTGTGAGTGAATTTTTGGATGCTTCTGATTTGATACTAGTCTAGGAACACAAGGACATGAACAAGATTTTATTTGATGTTTGCTATGTTTCAAATATGGTGATGGATGATATGTTGATTGATTTACTTGAACTAGCCTTGGAGTCGCAAGAAAAGGTTGATGCTAATAGCCTAGAAATTTAGGGAGAGTTAATGTCCAATCAATTTTGACAAGACTATTAGATGATATGGTGTTTTGATGAAACACTAGCAAAATGATGATCTTGATATCTTGTTTTCAAAGTGTGTTCAAAGTCTAGGTGGATGTTTGATTTGAGATGATGGTGATGCAAAAGGATATCCAAGGTTGATGATAGGATATGGTGCAAGTTTGATTTTTTGTTCTTGTCTAAAAGGTGATAGTGCAAACACTAGGTGAACCATGTTCAAAGTGTAGGATAGTGATGTTTGATTGTGAAAGGTGAATGGATGAACATATAGGTCTAATGATGACAATTTTTTTCTGACAACTGTATAAGGTATTATGCCAATGTTTTGAAACCACATTTTTGACAAATTCTAAGATGTACAAGAAAATAGGATGATAATTGTTGTTGTATAGGATGATAGTGACAAAAATTATGACAATAGTGATTCTATTTAAGGAACGACTGTGGCAGTCTTGACAAGAGTGGTCCTATTATGACAGTGACTAGTGAAGCAAAGATTACAATAGTAGTTGGATGCATAGTAGCGATAAATTTTTAGGAAGTCTGCATTAAAATTATGGAACAAAAGCAGTTGGATGCACAGTAGTAGCCTAGTTGTGATAGTTTCCAGTTTGGTAACTGTTTTCGATGGGTTTTCCACTTTGAATGGTTTGGGCGATGTGTTTGATAGTAGGTGATACATACAATAGAAAAAAATATTGAAATAACTAAATCAATGGGAAAGGGGGATATTTTGTGGTCCTTCTTCCATAAGATCCACTGGTATAGCTCGAACAAGATCAGTAAATTAAATCCTAAGGAGTTAGGTACGTATCTTCGTAGTAGGCTTACCTCACCCCCGAAAGAGTGATGTAATATGAATTTATAGAGGGGTCAAGTAGGACACACCAAGGTCATGTACCACCTTGATACTCCTAGCTTTGTAAAAGAGAATAAACTCTTAAGCCTTATGCCTCAATTATAGAACAGACGTGGTAAGTAACTTTTGGGAATGATGTTATTCCCGTGCACTTCTTTGAAGAATATCTCAAAAAGAATTGGATTGGATTCTAAAACAAGTTATGTAATGAAGTTGTGAACACTAGTGGGTGTACTTCATCTGTGAGAAACTTAAGTCTCCAGCTTCCTCTAAGCGACACTAGTGGGTGTCATTTGCATGAGAGTAGGAATGCTAGGTAGCCATCACTAGATTTATGTTGCTTACTTTTGTTTTCACATACTTTATATAGCTTGCCGGTAAACATGCTTTAGGGTCGCAATGAGTTTTCCTTTATGCGATGTATCTCAAAGTAGGACCCTCTAATAAAAAAGAAAGGCTTGATGTTTTGATATTTCTCTTACACCTAGGATTATTGAATGACGCAAGGGGAGAGGATACATATCAAGACACCTTTGGTGACCAAAAAGTGCTAAACCCAAGATGTTTTACTTACAGCCAAGATAATCAAATGACGCGAGGGGAGAGGATGTGCATCCGATTTTCCAATCATGGAAAACACGGTGGATAATTCATCATGATTTGATTCTTAAGCCTAAAATGAAGTGTTTAATCTAGGCAGTTCAATTTTTAGAACACCAAAATTAAATGTTTCAAGATTGAGAAGACAAGAAGAAGATAAGATGCTTTAAATAAAGAAATATCCTTGAACAAGGTGTTTCAAGTAAGTTGTTAGTAGTTTAAGCTTGGATGTCTTCGACCATTTGTCAACCCTACAAGAAATGGATTAGTAGTTCAAAGAAAAAGATATTCCTTCACCCTACAAGAGTTGCACCAACAAAGTTAGATAAATTACAAACACAACAAACAACAATTGAGTTAGGGTTAGATAAAAAAACTGAATATCCAAGAAAGTTTGTAAAATCAAAACAAAAGTCGAAGATAGTAGGATAGTGGCTCTGTCACCTATGATAGCGGCTCTGTCACTGAAATGACTACAACACTTTCTAATGATAGTGGTAGAAAAATAGGAGCATAGTGATTTTGAACAAGACAATGGCGACTTTGTAATGAAAATCAAGATAAATGAAGTCAAAAACCTACAAGAAAAAAGGACAATAGCAGTTTGTTTCAATGATAGCAGCCATAAAATTGGATGAGCGAAGTAGAAAAATGGGACAATAGCGGATTTGTTCCTGAAAAAATGAAAACCTCTGTCAAACTATGTGAAAAAGAGAAGGATAGCATCTGAATTAGGGCAATAACAACTAGAAAATATGACAACCATGTTCAGATTTTAGGACGACTGTGACCTAATTCATGATAGTGACCTATGTGAAAAAATGGTTGCATCCAAAAACCTGCAACTTGAGAAAAACTTGATGAAATAGTTAGATTCAAGGACTTTGGTCCCATTGGGCATGCTAACTTATGTAAAAGAAGAAAATAAACAAGGGTTAGCATAATGAATTCAATCAAATGAAATCAAGACAAGGATTAGAACCCACCTACATTATGAAATGCAATAGTCATAACTATAAATTCAAACAACAAGGGATAGACAATCAAATTGAAACACAGATGAATTCAAAATACACCATCTTACCATCCCATGGTGGAGCGTATTTATGTTGATCTTGATATATTGGATTTCTTTTCAACACAAAGCCTCCATGATTGCAAAAGCTTGATATGATGACCTAGAATGCAATGGTGAATTCTCAATTTTCTCAAGACTCATTTGGACATGATCTCTCCAAAAATTCTCTAGATGAATTATGAGGGATGACAATTGTTTTATAGATTTGGAGAAATTAGATCAATGGATGGGATTGAGTTTGGATGCCCACAAAGAAGGGTTGAGATTGATCCTCAACACCCACAAAGGAGAGAGAATCAAAGAAGATCAAGAGTTCACATCAGTTAGAACTGAAGCTTGCTCCACCATTTTAGGAAAATGGTTGGGATATTTAAGATCAAGGATGGAAATTGATTTCAAGATCAAGGGCTAGAAATGATTGAGACAAGTTAGTTGAGATATTTTGAAATGGAATATTCCATGGGAATATGCTTTGTGGAGGGAAAATAGGATAATTATTTAATTCATGTGATAAGAAGATTAAAGAATAGGATAATTAAATAACTAGGATTATTTTAAAATTAGGTGAGATTAGAAAAAAATAGGTGATAATAATTAAATAATTAGGAATTATTCAATTATGGTGATAAAGGGGAATATTAGTGATGGAAAGGATGAATTAATTAAACAATTTAGGATTATTTAATTAATAGTGAGAAATAATAGGTGAAAATGATGTTAAAAGGGGATTAGCATGATGCAAATGAAGTCAATTGCAATTATGATAATGAAAACAATGTCGATGGTGGAAAAAATGTGATTCCAGATGTGTGATATGTGTTAAGACATTTTGACATGTCTACACTTTCATTTCGCTTCTTGTCTCACAATAGCGGAAATCTTTTTAAATTTTCTACCACATGGTTGTTTTTAACAATGATTAAACAATAGCAACAGTTTTTAATGAAACACTTGGCCTAATCTAACAATAGTGTGATTTTTTTACAAAAGCATTTATTTTACCTAGTACGCTAGTGGTATTATCGTGTCAATAGCGGCATTTTCCTAAGATTACTGCTATCGTCCTAATTAAGTTTGAACATTAAATGTGTAAACATGAAAAGACGAAAGCAAAAATGGAAAACGTGCATACTACAATCGTTGTGCTGGCTGGTTGTTAGTACTGACGAACCGTTTATGCTTTGTGTGGGGCACCTAGAACTCTCGCCGTCATAAATTGACAATTGTAGCTACAAATCATCAAAGATCTAAAATTACCTAAAGTTGAGAGTGCAAATGAGGGTAAATGAACCCTAATTTCCTATTTTAACCCCCCCCCCAACCCTAATTTTTACCCTTGGAAACCCTCCTAGGTTAAATTTTGAGCACCTTGGATCATCCTGAACATTAAACATGAGCCCTAGGGCTTAATTTTTGATCCTCTACACTTCTAAACTACTCCTAAACCTTGTCCAGAGCCCGACTTGAAAAAGGTAATTTTTCTAGTTGACCTCTCGAGGGGGCAGCCCAACGTTCTATCACTCTTTTGTTGACCGTATGGGAACAATGGGGCATCATTAAAAACATTTCAATCTTTATCTAAGCATCAAATTATTTGAAACAACACAACAAGAACAATGTGTCAAGAGGGGAAAAATGTAGAGATGTCAAAATGCCTTAATGCATAATCACACATCCGGAATTGCATTTTTCCATCATCAACATCATTTTCATCATCATCCTTGCATTTCACTTCATTTGTGTCATTAACCCCCTTTTAACACCATTTTCACTTATTAACCCTATTTCTCACTATGAATTAAATGATCCTGAATTGTTTAATTAATTCATCCATTTCATCACTAATATTCCCCTTTATCACAATAATTTAATAATTTTTGATTATTTAATTACTATCATCTTATAATTCTTCTAATCCTATCATGATTAAATAATCTTGATTATTTAATTATCCTATCCTTTAATCTTCTTATCACATGATTAAATAATTCCTAATTATTTAATTATCCTATTTTCCCTCCACAAAACATATTCTTGGGGAATATTCACTTTCATTTAATATCTCAACTAACATGTCTCAACCATTTCTATCCCTTGATCTTGAAATCAGTTTTCATCCCTTGATCCAAAATATCCCAACCATTTTCCTAAAATGGTAGAGCAAGCTTTAGTTCTAACTGATGTGAACTTTTGATATTCTTTGATTCACTCTCCTTTGTGGGTGTTGAGGATCAATCTGAACCCTTCTTTGTGTTGAAAGGCAATCCAACATATCAAATCAACACAAATACACTTCACAATTGGATGGTAAGATTGTGTAGTTTTAATTCAATTTTGTTTGTACTTTGATTATTTAATCTTTGTTGTTTGAATTCATAGCTATGTCAATTGCATATCATGATGTAGGTGGGTTCTAATCCTTGTTTTATTTCATTTGATTGAATTCATTGGTGCTAACCCTTTTCCATTTTCTCTCCTTAGAGAAAGAAATTATACAAATGTTTTAAAAAACCCATAATTGATCAAATGTTTTAAAATACCCATAATTGATCAATGGAATTATAAAGGCATAGTTAGTTTTTACAATTATAATTGCTAAATGAGTATAGAGCTCATAATTATACAAAACTAAAACTAATGGAGAAGACGATGGGACATGGGGAATAAATGTAATGATCATAAACTGTACATTAAAAAATAGCCACTACTTGCCACTTTGACGTGGTTCACGGGCTCAAAGAGGGAGACACTTTCATTGCATACTTATTTACCATTACATAATGGTGCATGCAATATAAATTATTTTTTTATAGTGTCTTTCTTGCGACTCTCTTATTACTAGATATACTTACATCTTAGCTATTTAACTATGGGTCATATTAATTAACTTTCTTTGTGTGTTTGTGTTTTAGTAGTTGAAATTTGTTGTTCTTATGATATAGGTAATTTAAAAATATTGATATTTATGGAATGCTTTTTTTTTTTTTTTGGTGAGGAAATCATTTAGCATATATTTATTTTAGTTGAAATATTTTGAAATAATAAAATTTATGTTAAAATTTTTATATTTCAATAATAGTTTTTTATAATAGATAAATTGCAAAATTAATGAAACATACTAAATATTTTTTTGTAGATTATGGTTGTGTAAAAGATATGCTCGATTTATTTCATAATCATACCTTCTTTTCATAGGGGTTAACTCTAATGTAACTTGTAAATCCTTATGGTGAAATAGGTACATGTTTCTTATATTTGAACTTGTAGTCATAAGTTTTATGCAAGTGGATTGAATGGGTATGGGTTTCCTATACTTGAACTTGTAGCAATAAGTCTACTGGTAGGTGGGACTAATGTGTTTTCATGCCTTATGAATTAAACTTAGATCATTTAAAGTTGGTGTAAGTGGGAGTTATGTATTATCACTATATGAATTGAATTTATATAATTTAAATTTGATGGTATAAATGCTACTAATATCTTATCAACATATAAATTGAATTAGGTTCTCTTAAATGTTATTAATATAACCTTTTAAAAATAATATTAATGAGAACTATTTGTAAGAAAAATTCAACACAGATTTTCTTTTCTTTTTTTTAAAGGGGTAAACACTTTTGACTTGGAGCTATGAATTGGTAAGGTCACAAACAGGGGACCTCATCTCCAATATAACTACTCAACAATACCACCCCAACGGGGTTTGAACCTTTGTGGCAAGAACAACAACGCCACCTTTAAACCATCACACCATGCCAACATTGACAACATGGATTTTTATTTTTGTATGACAACAATGATTTATTTAATTAGATGGATCTATTTATTTTATGTTCAATCAATTATCATGGGGCACTTCCAACTATTTTAGCATGAAAGGTGAAATAATTTTCTAGTCAATTTTAGTGTGAAAATATAATTTGCATGCAATTAGACTAACAAATATTGTGAAGTTTAGTGTGATATCATTACATAGGTAATATTGAATTTCTCATAAGATGGAAAATCATCTAGTATGGTTTATAAATTTTTCATTGTTATTTGTTAAATCTCCATCAAAATATTACCAAATAGAGATGGTTATTTTCATTAGTTGTGACCTCTAAAGAAGTAAGTGTTGTTTGTTTTGTTTAGTTTATTCAATATTAATTTTTAATGTTCAAGAAATATTAATTTTATTTCCTTCATATTCATGCTTAACTAGATGAAACATATTGAGCACTTGTTTGATTAAGGTCATGTTTTAGGTTGGCATATCTAACAATACTTCATTGTTTCATCTTAGATACAACATTGAACAAATGAAACACTAGTTACTCACCATGCTTCTTTCGAAGGAAATCAAGCTTGGGATTGTTAGGTCTCAAAAATGCAGGTTGTAAATCCTAAGAGGATGTTGGGCTCTATGGTCAGACTTACAACGTTTTTGCACTAACAAACAGAGTTAACCTATATGGTTGATGACTCTCTGAACTTCAAGCTCTGCTAAACCTAGGTGGGTGAACCTTAATGACTAATGCGGATTTAGCAAGTTGAATGACATAGTTGGTTTTTAGTATCTACCCACATTGGCATGAAATGTGGAATAGATAAAGGTTTGTTTACTACTCCTACTCCTAGTGATGAAATTTGAAATGAGAGTGTATAAATGAGATTTTGTAGATTTTGAAATGAAATGGGTATGACCAGTGCCTAATTCTATTGGGTTAATGGAGTCAAGAGGTGAATGATATGTGGCTTATTTCTTGGATACAGTTCAAATTGTTTGGCATTTGTGACTGTTTATACTTTGTATAAATATGCAAGAATGTAACTACCAGAATTTTCTTGTCGATCTAAATGATTCTTTTGAAGGAAGTTTTAATCCTTTTAAATGAGTCATTTAACTAAATCACACAAAAACAACAAGTGTGCCTTGACAAATCAAATATTCTTTTGATTTAAATAACATTGAGATAGAATCAAACTAGAGGCAATATGATAATTTTATTGATTATAGGGCTCTTCTTATCGATCCAAATGATACTTCCACATTACTGTGATTTATTAAAAGGTTTTTAATTCTTTTGAAGAAACCAATTAATTAAACCACACAAGAACAACAAATGTGTCTTGATAAATTAAGTTTGACACACCAATTTAAATAATAAGAAAGCACCAAATTGGAGACAGCCAAATAATCGTATACTATCAACAAACAATTGACACTAGCCTTAGAACACCAATTAATTTTTTTTCTCCATTATATTGTTTCAAAAGATTTTGCAATACACATCATAATATTTTGCTGAAGCAACTGATCAACCTATCTAACTACTAACTACTGATGATTGATGATACGATTTCATCTTACATATATATATTGCATTTTTAGAGTTATGACCCTTCACACAGCATCCCGTGCAACTTTCTGTTTAATTAATCATCTTCAACAGATTAAGATATTTAATTTTAATCTCCTTAAATAATTCTAATGATTATTATAATCCTCTTTTACAGATAATTTTCACTTCTATTTTCTTCCATGAAATAAAATACTCCTTTGAGTAAAATGATTACTCACTCCTTAATTTTATTTTCCCGCAACCTCTTCGGTGAAAATATCTTACTTCCCCGTGAAAATATTTATGACTGCGTTTATTTTAATCTCCTTAAATAATTCTAATGATTATTATAATCCTCTTTTACCGATAATTTTCACTTCTATTTTCTCCCATGAAATAAAATACTCCTTTGAGTAAAATGATTACTCACACCTTAATTTTATTTTCCCGCAACCTCTACGGTGAAAATATCTTACTTCCCGGTGAAAATATTTATAACTGCGTTTTACACCATTAGTGAAACCTTTTATTACTTATGCGCTGGTTGTTATTTTTAATAAATCTCCTTTGTTTTGTTTTTTACTTTCCCGTATTTCATCATATCACAGGGGGCACAACTTTACTCGTACCGATATCAAATTAATTCTCTCCAATGAAATTTCAATTGTATGTTCTTTACTGTTCCGGAAGGACTCACAAAATACTCACTTCAAAATATCCCTATCTCTTCAATGACATTTATGTTGTTTTACTGCTTTTATCGGAGTTTCAAAGAGACCTGTGATATGGTCTTTCCCAAAACTTTATCCTGGGTATTACTTTATTTACCTCTTCTCTTATATTCTTTCCTTCTTCATTATCGGAGTTTCAGAGAGACTTTTATTTATGTCTCTCCAATACGAGCTTCTCTCTTGGATGAAATTTTGGCTTTGCAGCACTACACTAATTTTAGGGTTTCTGCTGGGCTGTGATGGTGAGGTGGGAGGCAGCTTCGAGGCACCTATTCTTTAATTGTGGGTCTATCAACAAAATTGGAGACTCCTCCCCATCTGCAATTCGCTGAACTTCATGTGTGAAGCCGGAACAAGTGGCGAGGGGAATGTTTCTATATGAATTTGCTGTTTCTATATGAATTTCGGCAGCATCAACCAAATGTTTACAGTAGTCAACTTGCAACTCTATCTTCTTCTCATCCAAGCCATGTGTATGAGGAATTGCCACAGTCGACGGTTGAATTAGCATACGGGGTGCATTCATTAATTCTGTCACTGCTTGATGAACCTCATCAGCAGTACGTTTTTGCTTTTCAAGTGTTGAAGTTGAAAACTTCTGCATTGCTACGCCAACATCAAAGCGCAATATGTAATTCAAGGCTATTTCATGATGCTTAGCACGTGTTAAATAGATCATTTTGCAGCCATAATATGTCTCCACTTGCTCCATGCATCATCCTTTCCCTCTTCAATACTCCCATTCTGGCACAGACCGCGAGGATGTTTGCAAAGGTCATGGAATCTTGCATTTTAAACTTGTCATTTATATATATGCCTGAGCGTCCTTAATGTCCTATTGCAAATCCTTTTGTAACAAACCCTGCGTTCTATAAGAAAGACATCTCATCGAGGTAATCGAGGTATTTTTGAGACAGTTTTCATGGACCGGGCTTAAACGGCACACTCTAAGCGTTGACTGCTTAGGTGTGCGGGCCCACAGCCCCTTAAGTCGCACCTTTCCTGTTCCAGAAGCATTACATCCGTTTTTACATTTGCCATTTCATTTCCGTCGCCGTTTGTATTTTCCGTTTCCACCGTAGGGTTTAACCGCTCCAATTTCCCGCCTCAAGGGTTTAAAACTGCACCCATTTCCCACCTCAAAATCCTACGCACTATTTTGTTTTTCAAAAGCCTGTTGTTCTCAGATTGAAAGTTGTTTAACCCCGCGCTGTATTGAGTTTCTTATATTTTCTGTGTTTTATTTTTCTCATTATTTTCTCTGCTAATGCTGTTGACTCTCTTATTGACAGCGACGAAGGTATTCAAAACAACCATCATCTGCTGAAACCCTTTGATTGTCTGGTAAAGTTGCAGATGTCTTCACGTATCCCCAGCTTGTTCCAGAATGGAAGCTTTGAAACAGGGTTTAAGTGTCCATAAAAGCATAAACGATAGGGCGTTTTTTTGTCAAATGTAGTTGGAAATGATCCAGTAAACATGCATCTAAAATGTGGAAGCATATACAAAGCACATGAGCTGTTTGACCGAATGCCTCAAAGAAATATATTTCATAGAATGCCATGATTGCAGGATATGTTTAAAACGGATTCGTTGAAAAGGCTTTAGAAACTTTCAAGCAAATGCAATTGGCAGGTGTGAAGTCAATTTCCGCAAACTTCGCCAGCATCCTCCCCGCCTAGCATCCTCCCCGCCTAGGCTAAAAATGGGAGCTTTCGAACAGGGCATGGACATGCATCAGAGTATAAAGGATAGAGGAATTTTGTTTGTAGTTGCAACTGCCTTGGTAGACATGTATGCAAAATGTGGAACTAAAGACAAGGCTTTGGATATTGCCAACAGTTCTGCTAATTTCCACCTTCCCTCATGCATACAGTGAATCATCTTCCGTTTGTGTGTTTTGAGCAGGATTAGGATGCGTACGCTGCTCCTCTAGTCTGATCATTTATTGAGGATTTTATTTGGATTATGTAGATAACTTTCCAACAACTAAAAATTGTTGTTGCAGAAGACCTTATTATTGCTTCGCATATTGTGGGTGTCTATTGTATGTTTTTGAGGTGGAAGCTTTACCTTCTCGTATTTATTTGTGTTTGAGAATATTTATATTTTAGAGGAAAATGTTGTTTGATTTGAGAGTTTTTTTCTTCATTTATGTTTGATAATATGTAATTTGTTATGGTAATATATTATTTAAGGTAATGATGAAACTATTAAAGCTTTCTCATACATTTTTATTATATTTCACATTTCCAATAGCTTTGTATTTTCCTTTTAAATTATAATATTAAATTTTAGGTTCTTTCAACAATCATTTAAGATTATTTTAAAAAATTTAGATTCATTGGAAAACTTCTTAGGATTGACAACCTTTTGAAAGATATGTATATAATTGATCTTACAAAAAAATTAAAGCATTATTTTATTTGATAAAAATAAAATGAACCTACCTCATTATTTTTAATGTCATCCATTAGCTAATACCACAATGATAATTACCTATTGCATTGACATATTTTGGAAGAGCACTATGAACAAATGTGGCACTTGGTATTGACTCTTTTCTCTTAATTTTCTCTCAAACGATAGAAGACTTGGGACACATGTCCTTGCTAGCTCACTATATTATATCCAATTTTGTAATATTTTTAAGCTGTAAGACATAATAATTGAAATGCCATTTATGCCATTAGATTAATGAGAGCAAGATTGAAAGTTTTTTGGTCCTTTAGAAACTTTTATTTTTTATCTTGAAAAATTGGGGCCCTTGTGTTGATGTGTTCATTATTGACTAATAATGCACTAGAGAAGATTGTCAAAAATTATCACTTCTAAACTTTGCACTTGCTATTACATCTTCAAATGATCAATGGTGTGAACATACTTGTTGATGATATCATCAAAACAAAAACCTATAAAGTATTTGAAAATTTTACAACTTATATAGAACCAAGTAAATTGAAAGGAAAATTATTATCTTGTCACTTGGTGATGAAATACATTGAAGAAGAATGGGAAGAAATGCAAAATATGTATCCCAAAAATTATCCCAAAGGGGTGGATGGAGAGAAAAGCTCTACAAATTGAATAACTCATAAGGGATTCTCAAATGTGAGGAAGAACCTAGAAGCTTGCATGGGAATGCTCAAAACTAATTTTCTTCTTTTTTTAAAATAGTGCTCAAGAATGGAGTACTTAGATTTTCTCCAAGATTGATTACAAAAATTCCCATTCTATATTAGTTGGAAACTCTTTTCTTTTGAAGGCCTAAAAGGTCTTATCTAGTTCAATTATGTCTTGATGGGAGATTCCTTTGAGTCTTTCCACAACAACCTTTTATTGGAATTATAACTATGCAAGTAGATAAAATATTGCTTCTATTTCTTTGATTCTTGACATATGTGCCCATCCCCCAAAATATGTCTAGTTTTTTTCTTTGTTTATGAACATTGCTTTCGATTCTTCTTCTTGGAGCACTATTTCATTAAATCTAGCAATCAGGAGAGCAACCCTTGTTGAACCCAAGATATTATGTGCCCCCTCAATCCTTTCATGACCTAATCTAAGTGGCTAATTGGGTCTAACACTTTAGACTAGCCTTATTCTTGATTAGCACCTATTGACCTTCACTATTGTTGCTCTCTTATTTTGCACATTGATTTTCATTAGCTTCTCATTTGGAAGACCATAGATTTTTTCAACTAGAGATTTAACTTGAGGAACCTTGGAGGCTAAGGATGGGATCACTTCATCCACCTTATCCTTCACTTTTGTGTTTAGAGCTCGAGTATAGGTAGTGAACTTCAACACAAAACATATCTCCATAATTTCCACAATCATGGCCCAAAAAGATGAGTAAATTTTTTTAACAAGGGTTGTGACAATTTCTTGGTGAGTTGAAGCTCTATATATAATTACTTAATTTCCTATAATTATTGATAATTAATATCCCTTAGCTCCATTAATTATTTTTGTAGCTCAGTATCTACATATATCCTCCCCCCTATGATTCCTCAAGCTTCTCTAGTTGTTGTCAATGTCCTATTACCAACTTGGCCTTGTCTAGCTTAGTATGTACTACATTGTACTACTTTTTTTTAGCCTTATATATTTTTTGCATCAACTCTACTCTATCCTCTAGCCAAGCTTCTTATAAATCCATTCCCCCTACATGGACTAAGTAGTCTTGTAGTTCTATAAATCCATGTACCTCATCTCTCTTAGGTGTCATATGTGCAACCATTAATGATTATTGTACATGATCATATAACCAATTGCTTGATGTATGATTGCAATTTTCCTATCAAATTCTTGAATTCTTTCATTATCTTCTCATCTTTTGTAATGTCCCCAATTTAGCCCTACACTATTCATTTGGATTTAGCCTATTTCTAGGAACTCGTAGGCTAAGCAAAAGCTCGAATCAGGGTTTCCAAACTTCTTGGAGGATGTTTTCGTCTTTTTGCGGAGCTTGCACTTGGAAATGTTGAACTTGGATTGCGGATTCCTTCTGGGTTTTTTTGAGAGCTTCACGTTGGTGGTTTCGGTTCGGCATTCTGAGAAATTACATGGATTTACTATTTTTAGTAAATTCTATTTTTAGCAATTGACTTGTTGACTCCTAATTAGTAGGCTTCACTATGGCAGTTTGTTCAGACGGTATGGTTGAATTTGGCTTCTGATGCATTTCCATGGTGATATAAGATATTTTATATTATAATGTTACAATTTAACATTATAATTCCTTGTTCTAGCATCATGAATTAATATTGTCTTTAAAAGGGGGACATTGAAGGGTATTTTCACATGGAGGAAATATTTTAATATTTCTAAAGCCAAATATTGCTCAAGGAGTTTGGACGCCAACTTTGGGTGAGCCAAATATTTTATTTAAAAAGTGAAATTTATCTTCTTAAGCAAGTACGCCATCCTGAGGGTGAAGACAAAAGACAATTCAATGACCTAAGAGAATCTTTGAGGTGGCGCCCTTCTTGAAGGTTTCTAGAAAGCTCTTCTGAAGTTATAAATTGGAGCTTTGGGTCCTCATTTTGTTCATCTGATGAATTTGCAAAGTTATGCTGCTGGAATGGTGTTGGAATTGCTTCGAGGAATGCATACCTCCTAGCTTGGCTCTTCTTCTTGCTTGAAAGACAACAACTAGTTGAGAGGTTTAGTTGTAGTTGGTTTCCTTTCATTGTAGTTGGTTCTTCTCACATTCTGTAGTTGAGTTATTATATTTTCTGTCAATTTTAGAGTTGCTGGTTTGTATGGCTGTAGGTTGTTTTTACTCACAACTCAAGAAACAGAAATAATATTGTTCTGGGTACTATTCCAATCTATTTTCCTATGTAGGGCGACCATATGTGCAAGTTTCCATAATTTTATTTGAAGTCTATGAATTATCTAAAGTAAATCGCCCTTGCTTCCAGGAAATTTCACTTTGTAAGTGCTTTGGAAGTCGTGCAAAATAAATAGGGGTCTTGGTGAGAATTTTTTGTGATCCATCTTCATTTTCATCATCATTAGAATGTTTTGCAACTGATTTCAAGATAAATGAGTGAGTATTGAGAGAGATATGAGATTTAAGTGAGTTCGGGAGTTGCTGGTTTCACCATTTTTAACTGCAGGTCCGTCATATCAGACTTAGTAAAATTATTATTAGGGCTGGGATTGTCTGTCTTAGTCATATTAATCATTCTGGAGTAGCTCTGCATTTCAGCAGTTTGATTATCACTCTAATCCATCGTGCTTGCAAGAGATATATTACATTGTAAGGCTGTTAGTAGTACTAACCAGCCAATATTCACATTTGTAAGCTCTTTATTATATTTCCCACTATTAGTGGAAGAGGCTGGCTAGGTCACCTATTTACTTTGATTTGCATTGTAATATCTTACATCTCCGCCCTATGGTAGCTCCATTCCCACTCTGGGTTTGAAAGCACATTCTAGGTGTTGAGTTTACTTTCAGCATAATAGAAGTTAGGGATCCTCTGACCATATTCTCGTCGTCATCCGGCGCATTCTTGGTTAGAGTTCTTTATTTAGCTTTCCATTAAGATCCTTTGACCATATGCTCGCCATCACTTGGCGCCATTCTTGGTTAGAGTTCCTTCCAGCTCTGTTTCGGCATTCAGATCCTCTGACCAATGCTCACACCTTGCCCACATCGGGATCCTGGTGTACATTCTGGTTAGAGTTGCTTCAGTATTGTTTTGGTTTAGAGCTAACCCTAATGACTATGTATTGCTCTGCTTATTGTAATTGAAAATTTGAAAAAAATTGGCTCAGAATATTTTAGTGGTATCAGAGCCAAGATCCTACCATCCTGTGCCCAACAAGGTTTAGTTGACAGTTGAATGATAGAGAAATCAGTTTCTACACCAGAGGTCATAATAGAGTTCAACTCAGTTTAGAAGTGGCAGTTAAACATGGCTAACAGAGAAGAGATAAAGCTGGAACAAACACTTTTTGAGATTGGAAAAAGACTTGGCAAAGAATGTAAGTCAAGAGAAGACGAAAAGAATAATCTTCAAATATTGGAACAATGTTTGAGACAGGTGGAGTAGTCACCTTCTGAATGGATGCAATTGGCATTGTCACATGCAGTTCACCTTTTAGTTCAGCCCTATCGGTTGGGACATCCAAATGAAGAAATCAAGCTGTTGATTTCTTCTTGCTTCATGGAGTTGATGAGAATGATGGTCCCCATGACACCCTATGATGATGAAACCATGAAAATCATTCTGAATATGATTGTAGAAAGTTTCCAAGATCTTGATGAAACTGGAAGCAATCTATTTGCTAGAAAGGTTGCTATCTTAAAGACATTTTCAGATCTCTGGGTAAGTAACTTGCTATTCGCCTTGGAAATGCATGATCAGATTTATCACTTATTCCATTACCTCTTCATATCCACTTGGAGCGAACAAGAAGAGGATGTTATTACAGCTGTGAAGAAAATCCTTATTCTCACCATTAATGAGTCAGATGAAATTCCACCAAATGTCCAATCTCTCCTCTTGGACACATATGAGTGTGAAGAAAAGGATTCTCCTATTACTACTATGCTAATCAAGGAATTGTTTAATCAATGTGAGGAAAAATTGAAGCCACTTTTGAAGAAGTTAGAGCGTGATGAAGAAAATATTAGTGGACATGATGTTGGAGATGATTTCAAAGAGCTCATACAAGGTCATGTTGAAGATTTGGTAATGAAGGATTTTCCTCTTATTGCTGTCCCAACTTCCCAAGAAGTTCCAGATGAAGAAATCAATGACACACTTCCTCTTGATGGAGATAAAGATGTCGAAGTTTACAAAACATCAAGCATTGAAGATTCTTCATTTCATTATGATGGCGACATTGGGTTTGACCAGCAAACCGAACCTTTAGAAAGAAATGTTTTTGAAAATATCAACTTAAGTGATTTGGAAGTTGACTTGTTCAAAGAGTCATCACTACGAGAAGAGCATGATAAGAATCTTTCTCCTGACCATTTCAATCAAACTGTTAGCATGTGGGATCCAGGTGTGTTGGCTTCAAGATATGACAAAGAACCTGTGTGGGATAAGTTTCCCTTCGATCCTGATGAAGACCAAAATATTGTTTGCATTGCAAGCTATGAGGAGGTAGAAGGAGAAGTTGTTTTTGATGAAGAAGCTTACTCTGAAAAGCTCCATGGTGATCCCTTCAAGTTGGTTGTAGCCACCAAGGAGGATGTTGTTACTTCTGAAATGTTCAGAATGACATTCAATGATTCTTCGTTCAAATTAGGGGCTGCCATAGCCTTTGAACAAGAAGACAGTGAGGTGGATGAAGAGCTAGAAGACCTCATGGCTCTTGAAGAAGAAAGGTTTAAAGTGGTTTTAGAACACACGGCTGATTCACCAATTCAAGAAGCTGATGGCAAGCTTAAAGTCGAAGAAAATGTGGAGTATGTTCCTCTCCATGACACTGAGCATTCTCCGTTAGTTGAGGATGAAAGAAAAGAAGGTTGGAGCAACTTTGAGGGCAGCAAAAGAAAGAAACAAAGTTCTGATTTTCAGCTGCAGCCTATCAACAATTCACCATCTTCACATTCTTATGAGTGGGAAGATCAATTCAAGGTGTTTGTTAACAAGGAAGTGCAAGCTCTATCCCTGTTTGATCACACACATAGCTTGGTTGAAGAGCTTTACTGGAAGGCTCGGCTTGAAGAGAGACAAAGAGGAGTGAAAGATGAAGTTGCTCTTCCCAATTTGCAACTTATCAGAGACTCATTGGAGACATTGAAGTCTGAGTACATGCACTTGATTGGAGATAGAGATCATGCCTTTGAAGTTGTAAAGAAGACCATTTGTGCTTTCCAAGAAAAGGAGAGTGTGGTTGATGAGCTCACTCTGGAGATAGAATCAACAAGGGACAAGTTGAAAGAAACTCAGTTGGCTCTAACGGAGGTTGAAGACTAGTTTGCTGATTTCAAACTTTCCAAGGAGCAAGAGAATGCACATAAAGCCAAAGAAATCAAGCAAGCAATTGGTGAGCTTGATAGTCTTCGAGAGGAGTTTGACCTCGAAGGTTTCACAAGAAAGACTAAAGTTGCAAGTTCAGATTTGGATCAGCAAGATGGAAAGGAGGGCTTCCAAGTTTATGACAATCCTCTCTTTGATTTGCAAAAAGAGTCATGTAGGGAAGAAACCAAGCAAGAGGTCGAGTATAAACCTCTGTCTAATGGTGCTTTGTTATCACTCCATGAGAATATTCCAAGTTTGTTGATTAGTAATGAATGCATAAGTGGGTTTGAGGATGAAGAGTCCATATGGGAAGTGTCGAAGCAAGGTATTTTCAACATCTATGACATCAAGGAACCTGTTGATGAGACAAGTTGTGATAGCTGCTGGTAACTTCATTACAGCAGCAAGAAGTGAAGATTTCAGACCTACTACTCATGAGCAATGGGAGAAAGGTGGACCTGAGCTTGGTGTTTGCACTATTGACGATCCATCCCTTGGGTGGAATGATGTTTGGGCTCATACTAGTCAGCTTTGGGAGTTGAATTTGAAGTCATTCTATGTTTCATACTCCAATGTTGTTGAAGCTTTCATGTTTAAGCTTCAAAGATTCACTAGAGGGGACACCAGTTTTGTGAGAATGCACTTGGTTCTCACTAGCACTTGAGTATGCATTGAGCTTTATTTGCATTGTGTTGAAAATCAATTTCAGTTGGGTATCCATGCTTGGGATTCTCAATTTGGGTTGATGGAGTTTATGGATTGTGGAAAAAATAATTTTTGGTGGGACAGTGATCAAATTTTCAGACCTTTGGGTGATGTCCTTTTCTTTACCAACCACTTGATGGACCAATTTGTTCATCAACCAATAGATTGGAGAGAAATTTTGAGTATGGGTTGGAGAGATAAATGGATGGTTGCTCATGGGAGTGATTATCGGCTTAGACAAAGGCAAATTTTGAGATATGGGTTTGTTGGTTGGAGACAGACCAGCCACCTTACATGGGGAGTTACTCTCATTCAGGAGAGTTGGTTTTTCACTTCTTGCCAAAAAGGTGGTAATTTTCGGTTGGACATTGCTCCAGTTTGTTTTCCAGCCACCTTGGAGGTGTCAAATTGCAACTCGATGCTCATCTCACAAGCTCACATTTGGGAATTTGATTGGTGTTGCTGTTTTTCCTTGTATAGGACTCTAAAATCAAATTGCACTACATTGGTCCCAGCCTTGATCAACAAAAATTATTTGTTCCTTCACACCTTTCCTACTCTCCAAATTCATCTTTTGAAGGTTTGTGATGTAAACTTTGACAGTTTACTCTCAGTGTGGGTTCCGGACAACGATCTTTCACATGCTTTGGTTCACCATTTTGAGGCTCTTGGAGTGGGAATTGTAAGAGTTTTCAGAAATTCTCATGGTTGCATCAGAAAAATTCAAGGGAGGCATAGTAGATTCATGTGGAGTCATGAGTTTGAGTTTGATGAGCTCTTGCAAAGGATTGCTTTCCTCTTTGCAAGAAGATTTGGAGAGGTCACATTTGCAGTTTTGGCTGTGTTGGATACCTTGGGGAGATATGCCGAGGATTACAATTTTGAGTTGAGTAGACTATCTTTTCCAATGCCTAGGTTTGTGATAGACAGTGGCATTGTTGATTTTGCTGACTCAGAGCATTTTGGCCACTATGGTTTCACTATTGTGATCAGAGTAGTGCAACATCAGCATGGTGGGTCCTCCTTTAGACGGATATGGGACCCTGGGATTGTACTTGGTTTGGTTTGGTGCAGTTTGAGTTTTTCTAGAGTTTTGGTGGCATTGCTTAAGGACAAGCAATTTTGGGAAGGGCGGACTGTAATGTCCCCAATTTAGCCCTACGCTCTTCATTTGGATTTAGCCTATTTCTGGGAACTTGTAGGCTAAGCAGAAGCTCGAATCAGGGTTTCCAAACTTCTTGGAGGATGTTTTCATCTTTTTGCGGAGCTTGCACTTGGAAATGTTGAACTTGGATTGTGGATTCCTTCTGGGTTTTCTGAGAGCTTCGCGTTGGTGGTTTCGGTTCGGCATTCTGAGCAATTACATGGATTTACTATTTTTAGTAAATTCTATTTTTAGTAGTTGACTTGTTGACTCCTAATCAGTAGGCTTCACTATGGCAGTCTGTTCAGACGGTATGGTTGAATTTGGCTTCTGATGCATTTCCATGGTGATATAAGATATTTTATATTATAATGTTATAATTTAACATTATAATTCCTTGTTCTAGCATCATGAATTAATATTGTCTTTAAAAGGGGGACATTGAAGGGTATTTTCACATGGAGGAAATATTTTAATATTTCTAAAGCCAAATATTGCTCAAGGAGTTTGGACGCCAACTTTGGGTGAGCCAAATATTTTATTTAAAAAGTGAAATTTATCTTCTTAAGCAAGTACGCCATCCTGAGGGTGAAGACAAAAGACAAGTCAATGACCTAAAAGAATCTTTGAGGTGGCGCCCTTCTTGAAGGTTTCTAGAAAGCTCTTCTGAAGTTATAAATTAGAGCTATGGGTCCTCATTTTGTTCATCTGATGAATTTGCAAAGTTATGCTGTCGGAATGGTGTTGGAATTGCTTCGAGGAATGCATACCTCCTAGCTTGGCTCTTCTTCTTGCTTGAAAGACAACAACTAGTTGAGAGGTTTAGTTGTAGTTGGTTTCCTTTCATTGTAGTTGGTTCTTCTCACATTATGTAGTTGAGTTATTGTATTTTCTGTCAATTTTAGAGTTGCTAGTTTGTATGGCTGTAGGTTGTTTTTACTCACAACTCAAGAAACAGAAATAATATTGTTCTAGGTACTGTTCCAATCTATTTTCCTATGTAGGGCAACCATATGTGCAAGTTTCTAGAATTTTATTTGAAGTCTATGAATTATCTAAAGTAAATCGCCCTTGCTTGCAGGCAATTTCACTTTGTAAGTGCTTTGGAAGTCGTGCAAAATAAATAGGGGTCTTGGTGAGAAGTTTTTCTGATCCATCTTCATTGTCATCATCATTAGAATGTTTTGCAACTGATTTCAAGTTAAATGAGTGAGTATTGAGAGAGATATGAGCATTTAAGTGAGTTCGAGAGTTGTTGGTTTCACCATTTTTAACTGCAGGTCTGTCATATCAGACTTAGTAAAATTATTAATAGGGCTGGGATTGTCTGTCTTAGTCATATTAATCATTCTGGAGCAGCTCTGCATTTCGACAGTTTGATTATCACTCTAATCCATCATGCTTGCAGGAGATATATTACATTGTAAGGTTGTTAGTAGTACTAACCAGCCAATATTCGCATTTGTAAGCTCTTTATTATATTTCCCACTATTAGTGGAAGAGGCTGGCTATGCCGCCTATTTACTTTGATTTGCATTGTAATATCTTACATCTCCGCCCTATGGTAGCTCCATTCCCACTCTGGGTTTGAAAGCACATTCTGGGTGTTGAGTTTACTTTCAACATAATAGAAGTTAGGGATCCTCTGACCATATGCTCGTTGTCATTTGGTGCATTCTTGGTTAGAGTTCTTTATTTAGCTTTCCATTAAGATCCTCTGACCATATGCTCGCCATCACTTGGTGCCATTCTTGGTTAGAGTTCCTTCCAGCTCTATTTCGGCATTCAAATCCTCTGACCAATGCTCACACCTTGCCCACATTGGGATCCTGGTGTACATTCTAGTTAGAGTTGCTTTAGCATCATTTTGGTTTAGAGCTAACCCTAATGACTGTGTATTTCTTTGCTTATTGTAATTGAAAATTTGAAAAAAAATTGCTCAGAATATTTCATCTTTATTCATCCTTGAGATCATAATGGAAACTATTAATTGAACCTATATATCTCACTCTTTGATTGGTTGTCCCATGTATAGTAATAATTTTATGATCATCTGCTCTTAACTTTTTATCACCCTTATACACCAATGGAGTAGCTATTTCCGCCATCTTAAATCTTCAAGCATATTTAGATATGATAGAGAGGACTTTAGGCTCCTTCATAGCTTTATGTGTGTTTATCTAGGTCAAAATACTAGGAATATCTTGTAATCTAGTTCTTATCCTTCCATTTTTATATATGTGAATTTAGGAAATTGAATGAACCAATTACCATATTGGCTCTTAAATAATTTCAAGGATAATCTTTCATTTATGTCACTTTCTAAAATTTTGACTATGTACAATGTTATTAATATTATCCTTTTCATGATTTTTAATGTAAGAGTTGGTATAGAATGCGCTATACCATGAAATACTTTGTTGAAGATGTAGCCACCCAAGATATAGGAGCTTCAATGAAAGCACAAGAGAGATAAAATATGAAAGAACAATGTTATTGTATCAAAGGATGTAAATATACTTGTATGAGAATGTATTAAGAACACAAAATAACTACTTGGTTATACAGACTAAGGTGAGACAAAGGATTACATAAGATTATAATGTATGTGTCTTAATATGATGAATTGATACATAAATTAATTTAAGTATCATATGTGTATCCTAAGTAAACTTAAGTAACTAGTGTGAATAGGACCTAGGTGATTAACCAATTAGGTAAAAAATCTTGTTCACACCAACTTTTAATTTCTATTGTAGGTTCAAAATATATCATGTCTATGCAATTATTACCATTATAAATTTATAAATGAATGCATCTAAATATATAGGATATAATATGGTGAAACATAAAGCTATACTAGTAATATAGGCTATCTTTTATTCCTTAAAGATTAATTTATTTCCTTTCATATGGAAATAATAGGACTTTCTATTTTGAACTAACTTCAATCCTTATTTCTTTGGCTTTTCTATTGATACAATCACCAATCATTATACATATATCCTTCTCTTTATTCTTTTCACTTTTTTTGTTGTTCATTTCACCCATGAGAACCCTTTCAATGATCTTATCTCACGTTATTGTGTGACATAGAGACCAAAGTCAAGGCCTATGTTTCTAAATTTTTTACTAAGCCTAATCATTGTAGGGTTATTCTTGGGCTTTTTGTGTCATTTATCAACCCCTTATTGTAGGTTCACTTGCTTGAATACCAATCATAACATCAAACTATTGACATGTGGGTTGTAGTTTCATTTGACAAAGAAATTTTTTTTACATCTCTTTTATGTGCTTTTGATTATTTTGATTAAAGTAAATGAAATTTATTGTTTTACTTGTGTGTCCAAGGGTGTGTTTTCTCTTCCCT
The DNA here is from genome assembly GCA_007258455.2 of Sequoia sempervirens. Taxonomy (NCBI): domain Eukaryota; kingdom Viridiplantae; phylum Streptophyta; class Pinopsida; order Cupressales; family Cupressaceae; genus Sequoia; species Sequoia sempervirens. The sequence goes on from VDFB02268610.1 coordinate 43,538, forward strand.
CACATGGAAAAGTGACTTTGGGAATCATTTAAGCATCCCTTACACACACTTTTCTTCATATCTCATATTTTCATTTCTAAGGTTGATTAACTTGCTTTTAATGTTTGCATGAGATAAGGGTGTGTATGCTCTTCCCTTACACCATAAGGTGAACTTAGGAATCAAATTTATTCATTTAATATTTTTGTTTCCCCCAAAAAGGATAAGGCCATGTATACTCTTCCCTCATGTTGCAAGTGGTTAGTTCTTTTATTTTATTTTATTTTATTTTTCGTGGGCCTAATTCAGGTTTCATCACACAGTGGCAACCTAGAACCCTTGTGTTACAATGAGGTATATAAATTAGAGAATAGAATGAATCTCCCTTTGAGGTACATTTGTCATTAGGCTAGGCTTACAAGAAATTTAATAGCTTTCAAAGTGATAGCGAAGAGTGAGTTATTCTCTTGCACCAAGTCATCAAACATGCACCAAGTCTAGATAAATATTACAATGATGACTTGATATCATTAAATTTATGGGGATCTACAATAATATCCCTATAGAAGATCACAAGAAAGGATTTTAAATTGATAAAATAATCTTGAGACATGAATTATTGAGGAAATTGACCTACTAGCAACATATTTTCAATGGTAATATTAGTCAATAATTTTAGTTGAGGACACACTTGAGCTTATTATTTGGGCTCTAGATAATTTAGAGATCACTTATATTTCAACAACCCCTATAACCCACTAAATAGGAAACAATCACTTATATCCTCTAAAGTTCTACTAACATCTTTGCTTGGTCATGTGCAAATATCCCTAGCTTTTATCTACCTCTAGTAATTCATCACCTTATGGTACATCTTGATGCCAAACAGTCAAAAAAAACTTAGGAAGATCCATCCCCAAATTACTCCTTTGGTCAAATACAAACTATAGAAACTACTAGAGGTATGCTTCATCCAACCCATTGACTATATATAGTGGATTGGTGACATCATCCCAATAAGCAATAAATCAAAGGGAACACATGTATGTATTGATTTTAGAGATCTAAACATTGCTTGTCTAAAAATGAATTTCCCTACCTATCATCAACATGATCATTAGCCTCATGATATGTTATAAAATTATATCTGCCATCAATGTCTTTTTTGGTTACAACTAGATACAAATTTATTTGAAATATTTGAATTTGATGTGGGAAGTTTCATCTTGACTTATGTTAGCTATCATCAACAAAACTACTTTTGTCAACTTGGGAGGGTTAGAGCCTTAATGGTGGCACAACCACTTACATCCTTAAGGTTATATTTTACTTTATTCCTATTCCTAGTTCATTAGGAATTCACCTCTAGGAAGCCAAATTTACCTTTCATTGACATTAAATCAAATCCTTGACTGAGCCTCCACATTCTTTAGATTTTTTGGCTTGTGTAGTCCTTTCTTACTATTTATTTTAGAGAATGAAGGGAAATTTTGAAGTGCTTTTAATTTGGGGAACTCATGGGTATCAAACCCATGAATTATCATCATGTAGGCTTTTCTCATCAAATGATTAGAACCATAGATAATACACATCAAGAATGCTTAATGAGCACCCAATTTTATTTTGATTTCTTGAAAATGACCACAAAACGAGCAATTTAAGAGCATAATTAGGTCCAAGCACATAAGGGGCAATTAAACCTAGTGTGAAATTGTTAGGGGTGGCAATTTATGACACTACACTAACATTTCCATATATTTACCATTTAAAACTTATTCATTACCCAACATTCATACTTGTAACCACACATTTTATGCTTCTCCTCAAAATAATACTTTCTTGACTTGGGTCAATCCTAAGCTCCTTGGGATCAATCCCAAGTGGCTTGGGTTATTCCTAAAATTAAACTCCAAAATTTTCATGTCTTTTTACTAGCCATTATGATCCAACTTGATGTAGATTTTTGTTAATTGTTTCTATGTCTTGGCATTTTAAGACATTCAATGTGCAATTAATTTATAGGTTTGAGGAAGGAGAAAATCATTCTAAGACTATTTAGTTTTTGAGCTTAAAATTGTTATATCCATATTAGAATCAAATATACCATCTACATGTTTGAGAATTTTGTCTTCAATTTATTCATACTCATAAATTCAATCCAAATATATAGTTAACTTGGAAAAACTTGACTATAATGATTTGGAAAACTCCTCTAAAGTGTTTTTAAACACTACCTTGACAAGTTTAGACATCAATAAGGAATACATGAAGGAGCATCTGCTATTAGTTTTTGTGATTTTGTTCTTGTGGGATAAATTTCATTTCTACTCATTAATTCAATCCTACAACACTTGGGTTGGTTGTGAGGGTCTTTAATTTGATCCTTGGATATCTGTTCTAGGCTACATGAAATATAAACACATTTATTAATTTGTTAGCATTAATTTTTTATACTTTGGTGAGTAGATTTTGCAACAAATTAAAATTATTTTTTCATCATTGTTTCTAAAGCTAAGTACATCTATCCATTATATTTAAATTTAAAAAACACTATTTCAATTCATTTCCTAACAAATTCAAAAACATTAATAACAAAATTAAATAATCAAAAGAATCATTTTTCATAAATAATAATTCCATTAAATCTAAAAATTCTAAAATAATCTTAAATGATTATTAAAAGAACCTAAAATTTAATATTATACTTTAAAAGGCAAATACAAAACTATTGAAAAAGTGAAATATAATAAAAATATATGATAGTCTCAATCATTGCCTTGAATAATATGTTGTCATAACAAACTGCATATTATCAAGCATAAATGAAAAAAAAAACTCTCAAATCAAACAACATTTTCCTCCGAAATATAAATATTCTGAAACACATACAAATACAAAAAGGTAAAGCTTCCACCTCAAAAACATACAATAACATACAATAGACACCCACAATATGCCAAGCAATAAGATCTTCTGCAACCACAATTTTTAGTTGTTGGAAAGTAATCTACATAATTCAAATAAAATTCTCAATAAATGATCAGACCAGATGAACATCGTACGCATCCCAATCCTCCCAATCCTGCTCAAAACACACAAACGGAAAGTGATTCATTGTATGCATGAGAGAAGGTGGAAATTAGCAGAACTGTTGGCAATATCCAAAGCCTTTGTCTTTAGTTCCACATTTTGCATACATGTCTACCAGGGTAGTTGCAACTCCAAACAGAATTCCTCTATCCTTTATACTCTGATGCATGTCCATGCCCTGTTCAAAAGCTCCCATTTTCAGCCTAGGCGGGGAGGACGCCGGCGAAGGTTGCGGAAACTGGCTTCACACCTGCCAATTGCATTTGCTTGAAAGTTTCTAAAGCCTTTTCAACAAATCCATTTTACGCATATCCTGCAATCATGGCATTCTATGAAATCACATTTCTTTGAGGCATTCGGTCAAACAACTTGCGTGCTTTGTATATGCTTCCACATTTTAGATGCATGTCTACTGGATCATTTCCAACTACATTTGACAAAAACGCCCTATCGTTTATGCTTTTATGGACACTTAAACCCTGTTCCAAAGCTTCCATTTTGGAACAAGCTGGGGATACGTGAAGACATCTACAACTTTACCAGACAATCAAAGGGTTTCAGCAGATGATGGTTGTTTTGAATACCTTCGTCGCTGTCAATAAAAGAGTCAGCAGCATTAACAGAGAAAATAATGAGAAAAATAAAACACAGAAAACATAAGAAACTCAATACAGCGCAGGATTAAACAACTTTCAATCTGGAACAACAGGTTTTTGAACGACAAAATAGTGCGCGGGATTTTGAGGTGAACGGATGCAGTTTTAAACCATTGAGGTGGGAAATGGGAGCAGTTAAACCCTACGGTGGAAATGGCGACGGAAACGGAATGGCAAATGGGAAAACGGATGTAATGCTTCTGGAACGGGAAAGGTGCGACTTAAGGGGCTGTGGGCCCGGCACACCTAAGCAGTCAACGCTTAGAGGCCGTTTTCATGCTTCGAATCTGTAAGCATCTCAGCAATATGCAAATCACAGTGACTAATATAAGTTGTTGTCTCCTGAGGAAGAAATTCATTGAGTTCGATTGCCTCCTGTCATCTTCAAATCTTGATCCAATTCTCCCTTGCATTATTATTTAGTTGCTTCCCATGTGAAATGACGTCGTACTTGGTATTATGCACAGTATGTTTCAACCTAAATCACAATTGATGCAGTTATGAATGTGGAACGATCAAATCCCAGCATGAAACATTACTTAACATCCTCTCTTTGTAGGCTTACAACCATATTGATCTCCAAGCGCATGGAAGGCATCGTGAGAAGCATCCCACTGCCCATAGTTTGCACAAATATTTCTTTAATTGGCATCACATGAAGAGGATCTGAAGGAACATCCCACAACTGAATGTATCAATCCGATCTTTTAATGCGAATATGAAGCTATCGTCGTCATCATCGTTCTTGGAAGGGAAAAGCTGATATGCTCCTGTTATTTGTAGATTAGGATAGTGAATGTTTTCCCACCCATCATAATACTACGTGCCCATGACCACAGAAACAGTCCTTTGGAAGGTAGCCGCTGTCCAAGAGTGTTTGAGTTTTTGATTGACCACAACGTACTCACCAATATTTGAGATTATGGTAGATTAGAAAGCAGATGAAATTCAGTGTAATGGCATACGTGACAATGAAAGGAATTTGACTCAGACTTAAAATGAAATACATCATAGTGTGAAGGGTAGAGGCATTCGAGTGAAGACAGTGTAAAGTCATTTAAGGAACCAAACTATAATAGCAAACACCTCATGACAGTGTTATTCGTATAAGCTACCAGATGGTTGTCATGATAGAGAATGAGATTCAAGGATATGCCCTACAAGGCAGAATGCCAAACATGGAATTTTATAGGTGAAGACTTCATGAAATACATTTTAGATGACATTTCAAAAGAGGAGTAACTTGTAAAGTATAACCTATAAAACCTTGGACAGTCAAGTGGGTGAGACAGGGTGATTAGTTCAAACTAGTAAAGCAAACTTTTGGGAATTGTATTTGAAAAAACCTTAACCTGTGCCCCTCCATAATAATCTCAACTGCTCCAAATTTCTTGCACACTTTCCCTTTCACTTTGTAGGTGAGGTTACGAAGTTGGGATGAGATAAAAGATTTTGAACAAATTGCAAGCATCTTAGGGGCAATTCTTTAAGAAAGTTATGCTTCTTCATATCTTGACATATCCTTTTCTTAATTTGAAGAGTAAATAAAGGTTGTTCCTAATATATGGCACTGTGATCAAAATAGGTCAAGTGGCTTCCAAAATTGTCTTGGAAAGTTGGTCAAACAGTACCCAAAAGCCACAAAAATGCACTGAAATGTTGAATTATGATAGGGAAGCATGTTTTTCATACGGTTTGGCATTAAGTCATCTGGATTGCAAACTGTTAATGCTCAAAGTCGCTTATTTAGCCTTTTCTGCAAACTACACTTGTTAAAACTCAATTGGGACTCGCCAACTTGCCCTTAAAATATCAAATTTGATTCTGAAAAGTTGAAACTCTAGGGATTAGTTCATTTAAGATAAATGAACATGTGTGCAAAAGGGTTTTTCACCATTTCACTTTCTTCACCAAATATCAAATGTCAAAGTTGACCTTTCTGAAGATTTCTGGGAATGCAGTCACAAAACTGTAAAATCCATTTGGTTTCCATTATGAAAAAATACCAAATGAGGTGTTGGGACCTTGAAAATTGGCATGGAAGTACATTAATATGGGGAGAATCTAAAACACAAATCAGTTCATCAAGAAAGTCACCCAGCTGATAAATATTATCCTCCAAAGTTGACCCTTTTGGTATACTTAACACTATGCAGCCAACAAACCTTTTCAGAACCCTCCAACTTGGAACCTTGAAACTTTGTCAAAACTGATCGTAGGAAGCTAAAATTAGGTGTTCTCACTCACATATGGCAGATAAACATGCTTGCAAAGTGATTTTGCATGAAATTGAACTGGCTTCAAGTTGTGATTTTTCAAAATGGGTTCCTGCGACAGATTTTACAACTGTATTTTTTAATGTTGCAATCAAATTTTTCATCACGAGAACCTAAAATTTTGCAAAAAATGGTAGGAAATTTCAGGATCCAACAGGGACCTTGTTCAATAGGATATTTATGTACTTTTTGGTGTTCATGTTGCAAGTATGTAATTTTTTGGTAGAATTTAGTTAGAAATTTTCTTTCCACCAACTTATATAGAATTTACAGAATATAACATTTAGTTTTATGTCCCATCTAATATATTTTAGTGCACTATTGGTATAGTTTTAGATACTTCATATATTTGGGAGTTTTTATTAGAAATCTTGTTTGAGCCCACTTGATCCACATAGGTTCTTCATGCTTGATATAATTTATTTCTTTTCTTTTGTGTATGTTGAGTAGTTACATTTATATTATGTGGATGAAGTGCCTTGTGGGAAAAATAAAAATCATCATTTATTTCAATGGTGTTTGCTATGATTGTTTCATGTATTATAGACAGTGATATTTGATATAGATTAGGTAGATCTGATAAATTTGATGAGAAGTTAAAATGGTTGCATCCTTGAAGAGAATATATATATATATATATATATATATATATATATAATTGTTCAATGGGAATTGACACATAGCTAGATAATTATGAAATATTAATTGGAAATTTTCTTAGAAAGTATCTAAGCATAATCTTAGTGAAAGCTTTAGATGTTTATTTAGGTCTCTAGCATTATGGATTGGATTGTTCAAAGTGGTTTCTAAACATGAGCAAAGTCAACATGGGAATCACCTTACCTAGAAGAAGAACATCAATTTAACATATGATTTTAATCATAATATTCATGGGAGTGCTTTCCTTTTACTGATTTGGTCTCTCTATATAGAACTACATGAAGTGGGATTTACAAATACAATGCATATAACTTTTATTCTTATCTTCACAAATTTACAAACATTTTTAAAGCTATCCCTTGATTTTTGCACTTTTTACCTCTTCCTCACCCTCATTGGATTTGGAAACTTGAGGATATATTATGTAACTCTTTCATATCATTCAATCAATTTATTTTTATATTAATCTCTCTTATTTGAACTGAATATTAGATCTTAGTTAATAATTGCATTTTGCACAATATGTAGGTTGCATGTAGCCTTTTGTAATCTTCTATAGTCACCTAGATCTAAGCTTGTATTTGGATTTGTATTAAATCATACATGTTTTATCAAATCCTTTTTTATTTCTATAGTTGACTCTTTCTTTTGAGAAATACAAGTTTCAATCAAAGATTTTTAGGAGAGTTAATAATATCAAATTATTGAGGGTTTATACTTTCTTTATTTTTATTGCAGATGAAGTTTGAGGCTTGGTGGATCAAAGTTGAGCTCATCATAGCATTTAGAAGGCTTGAGAAAGTCAAAATTGATTTTTATTTCATCAAAATAAAATATTACAAAGCTATTTTGCTCAAAAGCTTTTGCAAACTAAATATGGAAACTAACTTTCAAATGAGGCACTTTTAGGCCAAACAAACCTTGTCGGTACATCTAGAAGGCCTAAAAACCCCTATTTTGATGTATAATTGTCAATTTTGGTGTAGAGAAATTTTGTTATAATTTATTTTGTTTTATGGGCCATATGACAATCATACAGTATGGATTTTACATTAAAAAAAAAGAAATTAAAAAAAAATTGTATAGTTGTCACTGCTTAGTCATGCCACCACTATGTAGCCCAATGGTCTTCATAACCAACACTTCCAACAATGCTCACACGAGCATTCACCACTACCCTTGCAACTAAAACCACCTGCATTCTAGAAGGTAGTTTGATCGTGGGAAAATGATAATTTTAGACTATTAATAAGCAATTTTTTATGAAGAGGGTGGTTTTCTAGGGAGAAGATGATGATTTTTGCATATTCTACTAGTAAGGAATATTTTGGGGCATCTTGAAATATTCCTATGCTAGCATTAGTATGACATCATCAATCCAACCCCAACACTTGACCCCTCTCTAATGTAATTTTATTTTTTGGTGGTGGAATTCAAAGGCTCCATTGTAGCTCATTTTTTCTCCTTCAAGTGTTTTTATATGGGATTGCAAACTGTTAATGCTCAAAGTCGCTTATTTAGCCTTTTTTGCAAACTACACCTATTAAAACTCAATTGGGACTGACCAACTTACCCTTTTGAAAAAATATCAAATCTGATTCTAAAAAGTTGAAACTTCAGGGATTAGTTCATTTAGGCTAAATGAACATGTGTGCAAAATGGTTTCTCACCATTTCACTTCCTTCACCAAATATCAAGTGTCAAAGTTGACCTTTCTGAAGCTTTCTAGGAATGCAGTCACAAAACTATGTAAAATCCATTTGGTTTCAATTTTGAAAAAATACCAAAATATGGGGATAATTTGAAACACCAATCAGTTCACCAAGAAAGTCACCCAACTGATAAATATTATCCTCCAAAGTTGACCCTTTTGGCAAATTTAACACTATGCAGCCAACAAACCTTTTCAGAACCCTCCGACTTGAAACTTTGTCAAAATTGATCATAGGAAGCTGAAATTAGGTGTGTGCACTCACATATGATAGATAAACATGCTTGCAAAGTGATTTTTCATGAAATTGAACTGGCTTCAAGTTGTGATTTTCCAAAGTGGGTTCCTGAGGCAGATTTTACAACTGTATTTTTGAATGTTGCAATCAAAATTTTCATCAATGGAACCTAAAATTTTGCAAAAAATGGTAGGAAATTTTAGGTTCCAACAGGGACCTTGTTCAATAGGATTTTTATATACTTTTTGGTGTTCATGTTGCAAGTATGTAATTTTTTGGTAGAATTTAATTAGAAAAATTCCTTCCACTAACTTATATAGAATTTACAAAATGTAACATTTAGTTTTATGTCCCATCTAATATATTTTAGTGCATGATTGGTATAGTTTTAGATACTTCATATTTTTGGGATTTTTTATTAGAAATCTTGTTTGAGCCCACTTGATCCACATAGGTTCTTCATTCTTGATATAATTTATTTCTTTTCCTTAGTGTATGTTGAGTAGTTACATTTGTATTATGTGGATGAAGTGCCTTGTGGGAAAAATAAAAATCATCATTTATTTCAATGGTGTTTGCTATGATTGTTTCATGTATTATAGACAGTGATATTTGATATAGGTTAGGTATCTGATAGTTAGTGTATTATATATATTCATTGTTCAATGGGAATTGACACATAGCTAGATAATTATGATATATTAATTGGAAATTTTCTTAGAAAGTATCTAAGCATAATCTTAGTGAAAGCTTTAGATGTTTATTTAGGTCTCTAGCATAATGGATTGGATTGTTCAAAGTGATTTCTAGGAATGGAATGAGTCAACATGAGAAAAGTCAACATGGGAATCACCTTACTTAGAAGAAGAACATCAATTTAACATATGGTTTTAATCATAATATTCATGGGAGTGCTTTCCTTTTACTGATTTGGTCTCTCTATATAGAACTACATGAAGTGGGGTCTACAAATACAATGCCACTAGCATTTATACCTTGTGTTATATTCAAACTATATGATATATGTTGTATTAAGTGTTTCAATAGTGTAATGTGGGATACATGTGTTATGATATATTCTACCAAACTTGTCTATGATGCCTTGTTGTACCATCAATTTGTTTTGACTAAGTACTCTAGATTTAGTGTAATTATTTAATTGAACTTTATTATTTAAGTGTACCTGTTATTTATTTACTTAGATAAGATAAATGAGTACTTGTAAAATCCTTGTTGCATGGATATAACTTTTATTCTTATCTTCACAAATTTGCAAACATTTTTAAAGCTATCCCTTGATTTTTGCATTTTTTACCTCTTCCTCATCCTCATCGGATTTGGAAAATTGAGAATATATTATGTAACTCAAGTTCATGTCATTCAATTAATTTATTTTGATAATAATCTCTCTTATTTTCTCAATATTAGATCTTAGTTAATAATTGCATTTTGCACAATATGTAGGCTGCATGTAGCCTTTTGTAATCTTCTATAGTCACCTAGATCTAAGCTTGTATTTAGACTTGTATTAAATTATACATGTTTTATCAGAGCCTTTTTTATTTCTATAGTTGATTCTTTCTTTTGAGAAATACAAGTTTCAATCAAAGATCTTTAGGAGAGTTAATAATATCAAATTATTGAGGGTTTATATACTTTTTTATTTTTATTGTAGATGAAGTTTGAGGCTTGGTGGATCAAATTTGAGCTCATCATTGCATTTAAAAGGCTTGAAAAATTCAAAATTGATTTTTATTTCATCAAAATAAAATATTAGGAAGCTATTTTTCTCAAAAGGTTTTGCAAACTAAATCTGGAAAATAACTTTCAAACGAAGCACTTTTAGGCGAAACAAACCTTGCCATTACATCTAGAAGGCCTTACAACCCCTATTTTGATGTATAATTGTCAATTTTGGTGTAGAGAAATTTTGTTATAATTTATTTTTCTTTTGGGCCATATGACAATCATACAATATGGATTTTACATTAAGATGATAATGGGAAAATGATAATTTTAGACTATTAATAAGCAATTTTTTATGAAGAGGGTGGTTTTCTAGGGAGAAGATGATTTTCGCATATTCTACTAGTAAGGAATATTTTGGGGCATCTTGAAATATTCCTATGCTAGCATTAGTATGATGTCATCAATCCAACCTTCAACACTTGACCCCTCTCTAATGTAATTTTATTTTTCGGTGGTGGAATTCAAAGGCTCCATTGTAGCTCATTTTTGGTCCAATTTTTTTATATGGGCTAGTTTTTATGAACTTCATAGTGATGTAGATGGTTCTAATTTTGGCGTCTAAATTTTTACAAAAATTATAAATTCTCATAGGTGACGATGAGTCTCACACGATCTCATGTTTTGGTGTAATTTTTTTGTAAGTGCATATTTTATATAGTATATTACATTGATGGTCCGGTTTATCTCATTTTATATAAAAATTATAGTCCAACTCTATTTCCTATTTTGGGCATTTGTAATGCACTATGATCAAGACTATTTTATTGTTTTGGTAAGTGGCGACTATAATTGCACTCAATTATAAAGTTTCATCACAATAACTTGCTAGGATGTCTAATAGTTGAGTTATTTTGGGGGGTATTTATATCATTGTGAACTTTAATAAATTTCCATCTTAGGGGCTTCATGCATAGGCTTCTAGCATTTTTTACACAATAGGACATAGTAAATGGATGAGAGTGTAGTTTGATGACATGCACTTTCATCCTATCTCCATCTTGATGAAATATCACATAAGTTCTATATTGATCCTCTATTTTTCTCTTTACTAAATTTTGGTTCACATATAAAATTGAGAACCTATGGTAAATGATCCTAACTCTTGTGTTTGATTTGTATTGGATCATATCTCAATTTGAGAGCCATTCTTTATGTTTAATGTTCCTAAATCTCTATGGTACTTCCTCCTATGGATTAGTTTTAGTCATAGTCCAACATCAACATCAAGGTACATAAGCAACTTCCAAATTCATTCATCATTATAGATCTTTGTCCTCTCTCGAGGGAGTTTTATCCTATAGGTTTTTTTCTCCTTTTCATCTTTATTATAGACAACATATTTTTACATGTGGGTACCTAATCAAGCTTAATTATTGGGGTCCATTTCATGTTTTCACATTTCTCCTAGGTTACACTTAAGGGTGGGTATTAGTGTAATTACTTAAAACTTTATTGTTTAATTTTACTTAGGTATGTTATTTATTTACTTAGGAAGATAGGATAAATGAGTACTTCTAAAACCCTTCTTTCAAGGGATACCACTTTTTTCCTTATCTTCTCATATTTGGAAACATTGTTAAATTTATCCCTTGATTTTTGGATTTTCTCTCTTCCTCATCCTTGTCAAGTTTAGAAACTTGAGGATAATTTTTATCATTCAATTAATCTATTTTGATACCAGTATCTCTTATTTTTTCAATATTATACCTTATCTTATAATTTATATTTTGTGCAATTTGTAGGTTGCATGTAGCATGTTATAATCTTATGTAGTCACTTGGATTCATGTTGGATTTGAATCCTGAACCCTACAAATCTTAGGAGTCACTTGCAATCAAACAAGTTCTATTATAGAAATAGAGAAAAAACCCAAGGAACATAACCTATGGAAGATTAAGTATGCTAGTTCCAAAATGACCTAATCAATTAGGAAATTACATTTTACTCTAACAACCCCCTTTGAGCACAACTTAGGGAAAATCTAGACTAATATATGAAAAATAAAAAATGGATCTTGAAAACTTGGTTTGATGAGGTACCCATGTACAAATGAAAAATATCTTACAATCAGAGAAAAGGATAAAACCTCATGGAAAAAATATCCTTTCCAAAAAGGAGATGTAAAAATGTGAAGGAATGAGAACTCAAGTAGACCCACTAAGGAAAACTTCCTTCACCCCAAGCATCAATCACAACTAAAGATAAAAAGGTGACATTAAATGTTTACTGAAGATGTCCACAACCTACTCCTTAATAGGAAAATACTCTAAGGAGAGATGACCATATTATATAAGTTGTTGAATGAAATGCATGTGTATCTCTATGTGCTTCACTCACTAATGATCAATTGGGATGTGTGCAATATGAATGCCACATTGATTATCACACCAAAGAAGTGTGGGACTATCATGTGGTAGACCAAACCCTATCATAATATATCAAAGAATTGCATGGGAAGAATTGCACCTCAATACTTAGCCTTAATAGATGATAATGAAATAGTGCTTTTCTTCTTGCGATACCAATCAATTGGCCTAGAATCAAGGAAAAAGAGACACCCAAAAGTAGACTTTCATGAGTCGACATCACTTGCCCAATTTGATTTAGTGAAGCCTACAATGTCTAAAGATCCTAGTGTTAACTTAATTCCAAAGTACATAGCAACCTAAGTGATATACATCAAAAATCACTTGGTTACCTTCTCATGACTATCATGGGGATTATGGGAAAAATAAGATACAATTGCAACAATAAAAGTGATATTAGAATGCATGTACATCAAATACTTGAGACTATCCACCAACTATATATACAAAGTAGCATTAACACTAGGTGTGGTTCAAGTGGTACTTAATGTGACACCTAACTAAAATGATGTAGGAGTTAACATGCAATTGGGTATGTGCAGGATCATCATGGAAAAACAGGCCCTTAAATGGCAAAAAAATTAGAAAAATCGAGTTAGGAAACTTGACGTAAAAATTTGAATAAGTTATCTATATTATTTCAAAAATATGTAAAATATAATCTATAGAAAATTGAATTTAGTTTCTAAACTAATAGGTTTATTTAAAAAAAATATATATTTGGTGAAAATTTAAAATTTCAATGCAGAGTACTTAAATTTCGGGAAAAAATAAGAAGTAGGTGTTTGCCTAACCACCTAACCACAATAAAATGATAATATTTTTTTATAAGATTTTAGATATAAGTAGAGGACTCATGTCTGGATGTGATGCATATTTTTTTGTAATTTTTTTCTAAGTAAATAATTAATTATGATTTTTTTATTCCAACTTTTAAAAAATATAAAAAACTCGTATGTCTGACCACCTTAACTTGGTCAAAACTTCATGAAATTCATTTTTTTATAATCCTATAGTATGCAAAGCATAGAATGTGATGGATGTTTCAGATTCAAAAAATGTGATATCGTTTGAAAGCTATAGATGTTTTTCAATCAGCCTATCAATCGGACTTTAGTCATAATTCAAATAGAAAATGAATAATAACTATTTATTAAATTCAAAGTAAATCATAATTTATATTGTTGGAAATATGAGAATCTCCTTTAAAATCCTTTTCGTTTCATCAATTTTGGGTAAAAAAAAAGTTGTCAACCACATACACTACACATACTAGATCATATCGCCACTTTTTGGCCCATGATCCTGTACATACCCAATCAAACATGCTAAAATGATGAAGAAAAATAATGGAATACTTATGTTGATGAATGGAGATACCCTCAAAACATTAAGGAACATGTAGACCAAGAAAGAAGTGTGGAAGCCTAAGATCTATCATGTGAAATTTCTTCATTGATGAATACCATATATCGTGAAGCATGGAGGAGGAGCTACTAGTAAGAAATAAATAATCTATGTACAAGACCAATATCAAAAGGTCAATTCCATGTATCTAAATATACATTCTTTGATCAAAGCGACAACATGTGAAACCAAATACAAGAAGGAATTCATGTATCTTATCATATCAAATCCTAGGGGATTATTTGAAAGCATACAAAGAATATTGTAGCCTAAAAAATAAGGGAAGAGTGCTACACAAATCCTTGAAGTTTCTTTGTGTAGATCTCCTCATGAAGATCACCATGCAAAAATACACTATTCACATCCATCTAGTGAATAGGTCAACTCTGAGATGTAGATAGAGAAATGACAAGGAAAAATAAATCCATATTGACTATAGGGGTTGTTGGGACTCAAATTTGTGTTTTCTTTTTGCATTAGTCCCTTCCTTTTATTCCTTAGCATATTTCCCAAGTTTATACGGTAAAAGCAAGAAGTTGAGTACACGAAGAGGGAAATTTAGGCAACAAAATTTCACAAAAGCGGCGACTTAAGCAGTGAACCTAAATCCGAACGCGTACGCGCTCAGAACGGGTATACGAGTCTAAAACGCGTACGCGTTACAAACGCATACGCGTTTAATAACGCGTACGCGTTTTAAAACGTACGCGTTTAGCATATGCGTTTCGAAAGCGTACGCGTTATCGAAAAGTATTTATTTTTTTAAATAAACTGCTGGCTTTTCATTTTATCCACTATTTTTGGGGAATTAACAGAAGTCAAGCAAGAGCGCGTACGCGTTTGGAGGCTGTTGCTCGCTCCTCCCGTCAACACACTTGACCTCTGAGACCTCCAGGTTAGTTGATTTCTGCCCTTTTTTGCTTTGTATCTTGTTTTTTTGTTTTTGAATTAATATTTAAGTTTTTTTTGTTTAATGCGTTTTATTTCAATTTTTAATAGTTTTAAATTGCATTTAAAAAATAAATAACGTTAAATTGTAAATTGAAAACCATATTTTATCTAAACTTAAATTGGACATAACTTAGAAATCTAAACCCTAAAACGTAAAACTAGAAACCTCTTAGAGACCTCTCTCCCCTTAGGTTACATTTAGAATTAGTTTTTTCATTATAATTAGGGTTAATATTGGAATTAGGTTAATATAGGATAACCCAAACCCTAATCTTAACCCTAACACTAACCTTCACCATAACCCTAATCCCCACCATAACTCCAATTCTTATTGTTACCCTATCCATAACCCTTAATCTAATTTTAACCCAAACACTAACCCTAACCCTAACTCAATCTCTAATCATAAACCTAACCTTAACCATGTAATTTTATCTCTAACCTTAACCCTAACCATAATTTTAACCCTAGCTCTAACCTTAACCATAACCCTAACCCCAAAACTAACTCTAATTCTTACTCTTACACTAACCTGAACCCTATCCTCAACCCTAATTCATGTTTTAACCTTAACCCCAATTGTAACTCTAATTTTTACCCTTTTCCTAACCATAACCCTAAACCTATGCCCAAAAAATAACTCTAATTTTAACCCAAACCTAACCCTAATTCTAACTCTAACTCTAACCCTAACCCTAACCCCAATATTAAGCCTAACCCTCACCTTATCCCTAACCCTAATTATCTATAACCCTAACCCTAACTCCAATCTTAAGCCTAACCCTAAACTTATCCCTAACCCTAACCCCAACCCTAACTCTAATTTGTACATGAATTACAAACCATAGGTTCCAAGAGAGCAACTTAAAACTTATAAAAAATAGGTATTGTAGGAGTCACTTGGATAATAATTCAATGTATCTTAATTACTATCCCTATATGGAATATACCTTGTCATTGTATCCATAAGGGCTAAGAACATACAAATGAAAAGAACATTTATCCAATTTAGACAAAGTTATGGTGACAGGAAAAAATATTTTCTTTGGAGAGGTTGTATGACCTCTACATAGACACAATACAATTTTTTATTTTATTTTATTAAAAATGTTTAAAAAATTAAAAAAAACTATTTTTTTATAAAACTAAAAGTTTTAATTTTAAAAATAAAAAATAAAATTTAAACAGGGTTGTGAGGCTTCTCCACCCCTTGTCACCATCACAGAGTGATGACAAGCCCCACTAGTTTATGTAACCAGTTTGACAACTTTTGAAAGTTTCTTGACCATCACACACCATCTTGTTGCTTTCCACCACCCTTTGATTTGTCTTGGCTATTTGTATTGCTATCTTGCACTCACCACTTGTAAGCCACCATTTAGTTGTCACATCTTGATCTCGCTTGTCACTGCCATGTCCCATTTTTCTACAATTTATGTTGTGAACCAAAAGTCCCATTTTTTTTAACTCTAGCATCTCATGAGATCCAATCTTAGGTATGCATTCTTCCCAATCACTCCCCCCATGAATTTACCTAAGATCCCCAAAATTTATAATTATAAAGGCATGGCTAGTCTTCTATGTCTATGTTATCAATTAGAGTTGTGAAGTCTTCCATTTTGAGGTATGAATTTTCTCCCAATTTTTATTTCTCTTCTATCTCCATTTGAGTATCAAACTTCCCCATCCAATCATGCCCTTCAACCATTCCTCACATTGTTACCTCTTCCATAAGGACTTTGGGTTTCTCATATTGTCATACTGCTCAACCAAACCTTGCTTCTTCATAAACTCTCATTGAAGAGTTAGAATTCCTCTTGCCAACATGCATCTCTTCTGAACCTTGAACTCCAACATATGACATGATTCATGGGGTATCCTCAACACTCAAACTTTGACACTCCTACCCTTTTTACTATTTGTCTCCATTTACCTTCTTGTGTGACCAAATAACCATTAATGCACAAGTTGATGATGCATCTTCTATAAGGGTTAGATCATAACAACAAAATTTTCATTTAATAATGAGGATGTGGTTCTACGTTTTCACTCAACTATGCAAAGAAAGAAGACAACTTTAACTACCATTAATGAGGTAAATTTTCAAACACTAAGGGACCACTTGTCATTATTGTTGAGGATAATTGTAGTTTTCAAGGGGCATTCTTCCATGCCTCTTGAGCATATTTTTGCACACATAGGCACAAATTCAAGTATGATTCAAGGGGAAATGATGCTCAATAGGTATGATCAATCCCCATTTTGTACTAGTTTTGAGATGAAGGCCATTGTTGTAGATTTTGCAATCTTATCAAGGGTATAAATAGTTGAAACATGGGATTGAAAGACATATATGAAATATACACAAAAAAACCCTAACCAAAACTTCTTGTGATCACTTGTTTTCAAGAATCTAGATATGTGGATAAAAACTCATAGATTTGCAAGAGATTGAGGGATGAAAACCTCATAGATCTCATGTTAGAGGATGAAACACCTTCAATTGAATGAGCAATATCACATAGGGATAACATTTGAGCTTCATTGGTGGTGGATCTTCAATGACATCAAGTGGGTTTGATCTTTAGGCTTTTTAAAAAGTAATCAATTATATTCCTACTTTATCTTATGATTTTGCAGTTGATATTCCCATTTTAGGGAATACTATAGCTCCAAAATAAACCTACATGTACAAACCTTTTTATCAATGCCACTTTAAAATTACATTCTTTATTACACTAGTGGCCCCATAACTAGGGCACTCATAACATACTTAAATATTATAGTCATTTCCCTATTTTATTTTCGTAAGTCCAATGAGAAATAAGAAATATTTTAGGATATCATAAAATTTTATTGAAAAAGGGTAAGGAGAAAAAGAGGAATTCTTCTAAAAGAATTTTCAAATTCTAAATCAAGGCTAAAGGAGTCAAATGGGCTAATTCTAGGAAGTTGGTTGAATATTTAATCATAAAAAATCCCAAAAGGAGGGAAAAATCAACAAAAAAAAATAGTAGAGCAACATGTGACACCCTTTTGAATTCCTAAAACCCCATGTTTTATAGGAAGATGAAGAAGAATTTGAAACCATTCCCCTCATCCCTTAGGAATAATCTATTAAGGAGAAACAATATAGATTAATAGAAAAATATTTCAATCAATGAAAATATATGAGAGAAGCCTTATCTTTTGAAAAATGTTTCAATATGGTAAGAAGTTCCATCTACAAGAAATGAGCAAGGAATATAGAAAGTGAAGAATAGGGAGATAAAAAGTAAGCTAAAAAACTTTATACACCTAAGTTTGATTTACCACTAACCCTAACCCAACCTTAAACACTAACCCTAACCCTAACTCAATCTCTAATCATAACCCTAACCTTAACCATGTAATTTTATCTCTAACCTTAACCCTAACCATAATTTTAACCCTAGCTCTAACCATAACCATAACCCTAACCCCAAAACTAACTCTAGTTCTTACTCTTACCCTAACCTGAACCCTATTCTCAACCCTAACTCATGTTTTAACCTTAACCCCAATTGTAACTCTAATTTTTACCCTTTTCCTAACCATAACCCTAAATCTATGCCCAAAAAATAACTCTAATTTTAACCCAAACCTAACCCTAATTCTAACTCTAACTCTAACCCTAGCCCTAACCCCAATATTAAGCCTAACCCTCACCTTATCCCTAACCCTAATTATCTATAACCCTAACCCTAACTCCAATCTTAAGCCTAGCCCTAAACTTATCCCTAACCCTATCCCCAACCCTAACTCTAATTTGTACACGAATTACAAACCATAGGTTCCAAGAGAGCAACTTAAAACTTATAAAAAATAGGTATTGTAGGAGTCACTCGGATAATAATTCAACGTATCTTAATTACTATCCCTATATGGAATTTGTCATGATTGATTTATGAATTGTCTTCAATGATTTTCAATATTTTTCATCACTTGTTCTACTAACCTTCTGTTTTTATTCAACTCTCATTTATAGTTCTTAAGTGACTATCGGTTTCTATTCAACTCTCATTTATAATATGAATTTGTAATGCTATGATTTTTTAATGTTATAAATTGAATTTTAATGTTATAAATGAAATATATTTTGAATTTGTGCATGTTCAATGTGATTTTTAAATAACTTTGAAATTGTGTGCATTATTTAATTAGTTTGTTGATATATATTTTTTAATTGTTTAACATGCAGTTGCCATATCATTTCTCGTCCATGGATCCACTTTTCACTTTAGAGGATTTCATGCCTAATCCAGAAATTCCTATAGATCCTGGTGCACACCCCACCCCACCACATGAGGATATGCCTCAGTCACCTCCGCATTCTCCACCACCTGAACCCCCACCCCCTCCTCCATTTGACCAAAATCAACTCAGAGAGAATATTCGAGCCAACTTAGTTGTGATTCAAGGGAACATAGATCTCATAAAAAATGAGACTAGAATCCCTCCTCATCTCGCACGGTTTGCATCTATGATGCAAACTATTGTCGATTCTGTTCGATCTATCGATGCGGACCTAGATAGGTTCCATCAATGGAGAGAAGAGAGGAGACAATTCTATGCAGATGGGTTGTCATATAAAGAAATCAATAACCTAAAAATCACTAAACAAGCTATGTGCCAATATTTTGTGAACCCCCAAACAAACGAACCAATACCACCCACAAAAAAAAGAATTTCAATTTTATGGTGTAGGCACCCGCAGATAGCTGCAAATTTTTGGGAGAGATGGTGGATGGTGTTTGATACTCCACCACATGGCAACAGTGAGGTGCCCTTATATTTTTTGAGAAAGTTATGGGCTGAGTTTGAGTTGGGTAAAAAACCCAACTATTTTGATATGAGGTCATTTCAGGGAGCTGGGCGTGGCATGCCCCAACATAGACTAGGAGCACGTGTCGATCCTCAGCGACGTGCTCCAGTTGCGCCTCTTGTTCCTCCTCCTTCTCCTGGTATTCCCGCTGCATTTCAGCAGCAAACCATGTTATCTACACTAGGAGCATTGAGTTCACTTTCAGGACATCTCATTCAGCAGACTACACACGCGGCCACTGAAGTGGCCAATACAGAGCATGGAGGCTCGGGCTATAGGGATACTCAGACATCCACTTCAGGTGAGGCACATGCATCTGGGGCGGGATCATACCTAAATTTACTATATTCTGAGGATCGTCCCACACAGGTATGTTCATCTTTTGAACTTAAATTTAATTCAAGTTTGAAATGTAAAAAATTCATGTAAATAATAACATCAAACTATATATATAATATAATATTAATTCAATAATTTTGTGTTTGGTGTATAGACACATGATGACGTGATGCCCGAAACTCAATATCATCATCGTGTGTATATGTCGAGTGTTGTAGATTTGGGCTCACCTTTTCAACAGGTACTTGAACCAAAATATATTAAATAATTTGTGTGTCCATATATATATAATTTAATTTGAATTTGTACACATGTGTGAATTGATATATTATATCTAGATGCAGGGAAGTCATACTATTCCTAGTATTGATGAGCCACAAGTTACAGTGGTGAGCGCTCCTGAGACATCATCAGCTCAGGTGTGTGCTTTCAAAAGTTTGTTAAGTTTAAATTAAATACACATCATAGATCTAATTTAATTTTTACATTTACATACACATGTGTGAATGATCTATATGAACTGTTGTACATCTATATGTAGGGATTTGATGAGATAACCATGGCGGGCCGCGCACCTGAGACATCATTGACATCTATTCATGGGCAATCTCAGGTGCGTGATCATGAGGTCATATCATTCGAGGTTGTAAACTTTACTTTAAATCTCCTATACAAATTTTACGAACATTATATATATATATATATATATATATATTCAAGGTTTTCACATATTGTTTGCTTTATATGAATATGCAGGATATAGTGGATCAGGCATTTCCATCTTCTCAATAGACAGTTATGTTACCTGTTGAAGAAAATGTGCCAGTTGATTCACATGACCATATGGTAATTTATGCATACAAGAAATCATTTTTAATATATTTAGTCGATATTTAATTAGTTTTTTTATCTAAAAGTTTATATTTTCAATTTTAAATATGTTTAATTATATCAAAATTTCTAAATAAATTTAAATCTAATTTCGAGTTTCTTGAACTCTTTTACAGCATGATGCAGGTACATCTAGTCAACGTGGAACAAAGAGGAGACTTGATTTGACCGATCAGCCTGAGAGTTAGATAGTTTTATATTTTATGGACTACAAACCTCTAGTTTCATTTCAATATATGTGTTGGACTTGACATATAAATTTTATGGACTATGTAGATCTCTAGTTTTATTTTGAACATGTTATTATCATATATGTGTTTATTTATATCAGTTGACTTTAATATGATGATTATATATGCAGTCAATTATGAGATCATGTTATGTTCATTTTCATAATTATATGCATTTATATACATATCTATATATTTATATTTTATCAAATTTTCAAGTAATACATGCACTATATAATAATTCTTATCTAGAATCAAATTTCATATATATATATAACTTATCAGATGGTTAGGTGACAAATTAAAACATTCCTTAAATAGTTTCTTAAATCATATTCATAATAAATTAAGGGCAAGTAATTCTAACTATTTTCCAATTACATAGCAAATATCTGAATCAATAAACAAAAAACCATCTCCTTGTATGTATATTTAATGTATAATCTATACAATTGAATAATTATATAAAATGTGGTAAATAGAAGACACATGAAATATGTATAATCTATACAATTTGAATAAGATATTTAAAAAGTGACATCGAACAAACATATATAATGTACATCAAGAAGTTTAATGGACAACTATATAACATGATGAAACATATATGTGCATGTAGATACAATTAAAG
>VDFB02268611.1:0-41271 GCA_007258455.2 Sequoia sempervirens
AATTCAGATTTCAGGAAAGATAAGTGGCCTGAAAAGTGTCTAAGTTGAGCACTTAAGGAGATTTTTTTTTATCGAGATAACTGGAAACAGAGTACATCATAAATTGTTCAAATTTAACCTTGGAAAGGGCCTATGTTCAAGCTGTGGAGGTTGCGGACTGATCTGAGCTGTGGAGGTTGCGGACTGATCTGAGCGCAAGAGCAGTGTTCCTTACTGTGTCAAGTATTTGCATCCATCAGGACATTTAAAAAGATAAGTATTCTTTTGTTTATGTTTTCAGTCTGCTAAGTTGAGTAGGTCTAACATTGTTTACTTGAATCATGAATGTTTGGTAAAGTTCGTGATAGTAATCACTGGCATGAGATCTTTGGCAGATGTCATCACTCATTGCATTTCGTAGTACAGATCTCTGAGTGTGACTCTGAGATGAAAAGTGAAATGCAATTTCATTGTGATGATCACATCGATATCTTTCTCCGTGTTCATGGACTGCGATGGGGCCTTGAGAAGGCTAGTCCTATATGGAACATGCTGGCTGCATGTAAGAAATCTATAGTTGTGCAGACTGTATTTTGTTGATGCTGAGTTTAGCACTCTCAAGAGGAGCAAAAGATGGAAGCAGGACATATCAGAATTCAATAAAGATAAGTTTCCTTATCCCTTCATTCTGATTCCTTGATGTATTTTTTCTTTTAGGTTGATTTACTTATTCATGTTCTAACATTGTGCATAAATCCTTATGTGTTCATGCTACCTTGTGTGATTATAATCTTGATATTTCCTTGGATAGTCATAAACTGTTAGTAATCTCTCTCTAAATGCTTTGTGAACAGCTAGAAGTAGGAAAGTGATGAGAGATTGCCTAGCGATGAAAAGGTTGAGGCATCCAAAGAAATGATCAAACACGAAGTCACAACTTGCAGCCATGGGACTGAGTTGGTGGCTAGAGGGAGTTCACTTCCGAAGTCTTCTTTGCAAGTTCTAAAGCAGCGGTCAAGAGGGAGTTTTGTAACTCACTGAGAAGATGTGAAGATTACTAAGCTAGGTGCTAAATCCTTAGAAGATCCCTTCAGCTGTTGAGATCAGAATTGCTCAAGTCTGTCATCTGGATCTGCAAACCTATTCAGAATAGTGAGATTTGGGATGAGGTCGAGGAGGCCTATCCTGAACTCTCTACAGTACCAGAGGTGTGCGCCGGAAAAACATTTATCCAAGTCAAAGTGTTGCAGGAAAATCTTGGACGAAGAGGTCAGAAGATTGATGCAAGTGCTTGAAGATTCAGAGGGAGCCTACTGAGCCTGAAGAAGAAGGAAATCTTGCTGCAGCAAAGCATATCCTGAGATACTTGCGTGACACAGTTGGATATGGATTGAGATATTCTTCAGGTTGGGTCTGCTATGACTTTCTGGTGGAGCAGGAAGCAGTCTTCAGTGGGACTGAGTAGAACAAAGGCTGAGTTCATTGCAGCTTGCATGGCAACTCGGGAAGCAGTGTGGCTTCGTAAGCTCCTTGCAAGATTGTTTGGACAAGCAATGGAGCCCACCATTATTCATTGTGATAATCAGAGTTGTGTGAAGCCTTCTGTTAATCCTGTGTTTCATGACAGAACCAAGCATGTTGAGATCAAGTACCACTATATCAGAGATATGGTACTGTGAAAGGCTGTACAGTTGAGGTACATTAGCACTGATGAGCAGACGGCAGATATTCTCACCAAGCCTCTCGCCAGGGTAAAGTTCGTGTACTTCCGAGACAAGCTTGATATGGTGGAGAATCCAGCCTTGACTGAGTATGAGTCTCAGTATCAGTGAGCCTTGCTTAATGAGTTCTTCTCTGTGAGAGAAGTTCGAGGTGAAATCCCTTGTTAATGCATTTTCTTCTGTGACGGAAGAACTTGAGGTGAAAGCCCTCGGTTCCACCCTCTGAGCTGAGTCATGGTGGATGTCATGTGAGCGACTCCATGACATATCTTGTACTTGTGTTTCACCCTCTGAGAGAGTCATGGTGAAAGTCACTTGAGGTGACAACATCACGCAAGTGATGAACACTCGTACTTACTATTGCACTTTCTTCTGTGATGGAAGAACTTGAGGTGAAAGCCCTCGTTTCCACCCTCTGAGCTGAGTCATGGTGGATGTCATGTGTGTGACTCCATGACAGCATCACGTGAAAGAATCTGTGATGATTTCTTGTGTACTTGTGTTTCACCCTCTGGGAGAGCCATGGTGAAAGTCACGATGAGGTGACAACATCACGCAAGTGATGAACACTAGTACTTAACCATGTGATGGTTGATATCACATTGAGGTGATATTTCTCTCTTTATATCTGATTGCAGGAAATGATGGCAGATGGACTTCATTTGGAGATGATTTATATTATGCAGCTGGAAGTTCTCTCCCTAGCTGAGAGGGAGTGTTAATGTTATAGCAGCTTCGGTAGTTCCTTCCAGCTCACCTCCTTGGTGGAAACATAAGTTGAATGATAGCCGTTGGCTATTCAACTTATACTTATTGTTTTACATTATTCATTATAGCCGACATGTGAGAATATGAATTCGTCTTGGTCACTTATTAAAAGGACATTTATTAAGGCCGACATTCTTCATGAATATACTTCTGGCCGACATCCTTTGTGTTTTGTAAATAACATTTATCTTGGGCCGACATTATGAGATGAGGAGGTGCGACCTCCCCAACCTGTATATTTACTCCTTGTTTCGTCTATTGTAAACAGCCAGGAGAGTTCGGTCATTCACTTCAATTCAATTTGATCAAGTGCAAGAGCGAATCTGTCAAGTGCAATATAAGTATCAAGTGCCAATGCGAACACAAGTTGCAGGGCGGAATATGCAGCGCTATTAATGTATTCAGTGTGAACATCTTACAGTGATATATATACAGTGTGAATATCTTACAATTATCTGCTATCGCATCTAGTGTCGATGCTGAATTTTGGCCTTGTGAGTGGCCTCATTGTAAAAGCAAATTGTTGCCATGATTTATATATAAAAGAGAGATCTTTGTTGCTGGGTTTTTTCTCCCTCAAGAGGAGGGTTTTCCCAGGGTATATGCTGTGTTATGTTGTCTGATTATGAATTATTTTCTGTGCAATTAATCTGATCATGAAAAATCAACACCAAAAACATGGGGATTTTGGGGGGGATGCGTCCTTGTGGAACACTAAAGTTTAATTAATTTCCTTCATTTATTTTCATGGAATTGCTTTATCAATAGTATAAATAAGTTTATCTGCACTTAGATATCTAATAGTAATTCTCAAGCCTGCATATTACTAAAATTGTTATACACTGAATTAAGTTTTTGATGTTCAATTGTTTTTGTGTGAAGCACAATTTGATATTTCTTATAAGCTTTGTATTATAAATTGTCAGAGGAAGTCTTGCAAATTTGTATGTAATTCTTTGATGCTTAATGTTTGTGTGTTTTCCCAATTCAATCTTGTTTAACTTATGGTTTTTGATCTCTGCACTAAATTGAGAATCATAAGCATCACTTAGTTGTAATAGATTATTTTCTATAGTAAATTGATTCATAAACAAAAAATCTCTTATCTAGTGCAAAAGAGCTGAATTGGGTAGTGTCCTAGACTAAGAAACAAAAAGATAGGTCTTAATTTTCATTTGTTTGTATTACATACTCCAAGTCTTTAAATTCTAAGTCAAAGAGAGCTTCCCCTATGAAATTACCTTTTTAAAAGATTTCTAACAATTCTTCAGGAATCTTTCCTCTTCTGACAATTCAAAAGTTTTGTTTTATTTTTGGTTTCAATTGTAAAATTTAAATAGATAAATGCATTCAGCAATGAATAAAATATCACAAGATATTATGGAAGTATTACCAAAATGATATTTAATTAATTTCAAATTAATTAAGGCCCCACGATTTCCCTTTGGGCTGTTGCGATTGCTTTTTCCAAACTCCCACACAGCTTCTGCCAACTTCCACGCAACCTCTTCAAAACAGTGCAATTCCCTTTGTTTAACAAAATTTGTCTTTCGATGTAGGATGGCCAAGTGTCTTTCTCTATTTGGTGTTGTGACTTCCTTAAAGAACTTGATCGCTACCTTTAATTCGTGACGCTTAGCTCCACTATGAAGCGGTTTACTTTTTGAAGAATTTCTTGAGATTTAGAGGTGGCAGTTGATTTCACTTGTTGCAACTCCTTTTTGACTGGAAAGACTGTTGCACTGCCGACACTTTTCATCCACGTCACCCTCCAATAGGGTGTGATCCCCTTAATACTCCCGTACAATATTCTAATAATGGTGTGATGCTTGTCTTTTTCATTTTAAAAATTAACAAGTGATGGAGTGACTAGATTGGGGCCTCCAATTTGTTCTCCAACACATCATCTTTTTCAATAATTTGCACGCCCCATACAAATGGTACAGCCCTGTTCTGCAACCAAAACTGGTATGGTTGGGTTTGTTTTTTCTTGTGACCAACAAATAAAATATGATTTCTGATTTATTCTAAAATAAGAGTGCCTAGAAAAATAAATAAAAATATATTTTTTGTATTTTCAAATTTGTTGGCACCTGTACTAACTTGTAATTCCCTATAAGCACAAATTTGACCTCTTTATGAAGCCAATGATAAGAACTGAAAGGTTTGTCTTCCGATTCCAATTCCGATGCTTGGATAAACCATGAGGGGTTTCGTCCTCAAGGTAAAAGTTGAACGAAAGCTCAAAGCTCTCCAATATGAGGGTTTTCTTAAATTGATGAAGAATAGAATCAATGGCTTTTTTTGCTAATTACTTTTTAACAGTGTTACCAGGAGACACATCTCCTCCCCCCTAAGACGCGTCTCAACTACAGAGTCTCTAGTACTTGAGACATCTCAGGAAACACCTCTCGCCACTAGCAAACTTTTGTCAGCATCTCCCAAGTCTCCTGGCCTCTCCCAAATGCTTTTTACTAGTCACATAAAAATAAAAGTCAAAACATTAAAACTTAAGCAGCAAAAACATAAAGGCCGTGATTGAAGAGATTGCATTCACGTCTGAGTGAGGAGGGCGATACAAAAGTGGAGTCAACTATTTCCAAGCAAAATATTTTCTTGTTTCCAGCTGCGCCAAATCTCCAGCTGCTGCCAGGTTAGTCTGAGCATTTTGCCATTTTCACAAAGGTCTGAGCATTTAAATTAAATACACAGAACTACAATAACATTTCCCACGATGGTTGTAGTGTTAGCATAGGTCACGATTTTGAGATTTTCATTTCCCCAAAGGTTGTGACCAATATTATCAGACAATAATATTTCCCACAATGGCTCAGGCTGTAGTATTATAATTTATGATATTGTTGCTTGGGGCTAACGCCTAATATTGGTCTTCTAATGCCTGCGATAGGTAAACACTAACAAAGAGTCAACAAACAGATGGGCCAAGGTCTTGTTGACTCTCTGTACTATATTTTCTTTAAACAAATATTAGTCAAAGACTCAAAGCTTTGTGGTTTTTTTTTTAACAAATATTAGGTCTTTATTGAACAAATATTGGTCAAAGTTGAGTGTATTTTTTTTAATAAAAATCAAAAATTTAAATTACACTTACAGTGATTACTGATTACATTCTATATAGTTTGCAGTCTACAATTAAAAAAGAAAGCTAAAATTGATACGACTATCTAATATGCTGCTAATAATTTTTATTTTTTTGTGTAGAATGTCAAGTGGGGGAAAACAAGGCTTGTATCTATTGTGGAAGTATTGTGATCATGTTCTGAGGCCGAAGGGTTCAGGTGGAACAGCCACAATCACATGTAAATTATGTGAAATGTCATGGCAAGGTACTTACACGAGGGTGAGGGCTCATTTCCTTAACATACCTGGAAAAGGTGTTGATCTTTTATCCAAATGAGGTACAATGATATGAGGCTGCGAGGGATCAAGAAAGAATTGATGGGAAAGTTTCTAACTTGAGCTCTCATGCTTCAACCACAGGGGCAATTGCTGCAATTCAAAATCAAAATAGAGAGGTAGATGTGGATGTGTCTTCTAGAGAGGTACTAGCAGAAAGTTCTCACAAGAGACCACACATTGGTAGCTCAAACCCCATTGGAAGATTATTTGATGTGCAAGGTCGAGAAACAATTGATGCAGCGATTGCACGCTTCTTTTATGCAAATAGAATACCATTTAATGTTGCTCGCTCACCTTTCTATGGAGAGATGGTCCAAGCTATCACTAATGCATTAGTTGGGTATAAACCACCTATGTATGAAAAGCTTTGCACTACTCTAATTGATAAAGAAAAAATTCAATTAAAGCAACAAACTACACCAATGAAGAGAGTGTGGGCTACAGAAGGATGCAGTATTGTGATGGATGGGTGGACAGATACTAGAAATCGTCCACTACTTAATATCATGGTAACATGCAGCAAAGAGTCTCATTTTTTGAAGGCAATAGATTGTTTAGGGCAAGAAAAAAATGCAGAGTTTCTCTTTAACCAGCTATGTGATGGCATTGAGGAGGTGGGGTCATCACATCTAGTCCGGACTCCAAATTGTTACAAAAGTTGCCCCTGTTTGTAAAGCAGCAAGCATGTTGGTGCAAAAAAAGTACAAACATATATTTTGGACACCATGTTGTGTGCATGCATTGAATAATGCACTCAAAGATATTGGCAAGTTTCAGTGGATTTCAGCTCTCATACAAAAGGGCAGAAAAATATAGATGTTCATATGTAACCATCACCAAACACAAGCCATTTATCGAAAATTTTCCAAACCAGCTGATACACAGTTTGCATCTTATTTATTCTTCTTGACCATCTTTGTGAAATGAAAGGAGCTTTGTGTTCCACAGTAGTTAGTGTTGCATGGGCAGCTTGGAGGCAATCTACATCAAATGATGCAATTGAGGTGAGAGGTATGGTCCTTGATGATCATTTTTGGGCTGATGTTAAATTTGTTGTGGACTTTATTAAACCCATATATGAGGTGATCAAATTTGCAAATTCAGACAAGCCATGTTTGGGAGAAATTTATGAAAAAATAGATAACATGTGCAAAAGAATTAAGAAAATAACAGATGCAAAAGATCTTTCTCTATATCCTTTGATAGAAGAAAAGTTACGTGGAAGACGGAATAAACTTAACACACCCCTTCATTGTGCTGCCTATGCCTTAAATCCTAAATCGCATAATATACAAGTGACCAATAAGAGGGCTTCATATGAGGATAGAGAGGTAATGAAGGGATTTTGGGCTGCGATAAAAAAGATTTATGGCCAAGGTGAGGAAGCTTCAATTATGAGGAGTCAATGGAATAAGTTTTCATGTGGGCATGGCGATTTTTCTTCCGTGGAAGCTTTATACAATATGCAAGCAAAGAAAGACCCTATGGAGTGGTGGTGGAACCATGGAGGTGAAACCCCTGAATTGCAATCATTTGCAATAAGATTACTCTCACAAGTAGCCAGCTCTTCATCTTGTGAGAGAAATTGGAGTACGTATGGTTTTATTCATTCAATAAAGAGGAACCAATTAGGGTCAAAGAAAGCAGAGAACTTGGTGTACATTCATAGCTCACTTTGTCTTCTCTCTCATGTAGATCCTAGGTACAAGGAGGGTCCTTTAGCAAAATGGGACCAAATTTCACTTGATGGAGAAGTTGCAACCATAGTGGATGAAGTGGTTGGAGTAGATGGCCTTAGTGATTTACCCCTAGTTCTACTACCAGCAAAGCAACGTGAGTTTGAGAATGACGAGTATTTGGAGAGCATCATAGCTGAGGACCTTGACATGGATGATCATGATGTGGTGTAGATGATAGATTTCTGATTTTTGTTTTTTGTTTGTGTATCGGCCTATCAAACTATCAATATTTCTAAATTTCAATATGTAATTGAATATTAAATATCAAATATGTAATGTCAAATGTGAACTATGATTATGAAGTATGAACTCTTTGACTCTTGACACAATGACATTTGTGTATTTAAACTTAATGTTCATTGTTAAACTTCACTACTACTCTTGTTTTGAAAGTTCAATGTCATCATATTTTCTATAAATTATTAATTTATTAATTTATTAATTTTTATTTTTTATTTATATTAAGAAAAAAATATGGCATCTCCATGTACCCCGTCTCCTATTTTCAAAAAAAGTCGTACCAGTATTAGTACCAATCTCTTGTACCAGTACCAATACCAATCTCCCGGCAACCTTGCTTTTTAAACATTTTTCCATCCAACCCTAAATGTAATTAAAAATTACTTTTTATTTGAATATTCATCTTTTTCCTTTGAATTCCATAATTACCTTTTTAAATAGTTAAATATAAGATCATTTAATTTTCCAATTTTTGACAACCTAAATATTTAACTATTTAATACCTACCTTAATTATTCTCCAGGGACAGCCACCAAATTTATGAAAAATATTAAAAAAACCCAATCATGAATTTTGACCACACCACCAATACCTTAAGTGCATACGAAATTAGTCTCTATGAAGATTGGTGTTCTCCCATGATGACAGACTTCTCCAAGAAGTGTGGAGTATTCCCAAAATGTCAAGTATGTACCAAAAAAGTGTCATTGTACTCATCTTGGCTCCAAAAATTCTCTGCCACTATCAAATTACACTTTCAATAAAGTTTGAGCTCTCCAAGAAATTTGGAGTTTCCAAAAATGTTGGAATGGTCCGAAAAAGGGACATTACAAGTCCTCCCTTCTCAAAATTGTTTGTCCTCAAGCAGTGTGAACTCAATCCTCCAACTCTTCCCAACTGACACCTTCTGCAAATACAAAGATCCCAAATCAATCTCAAGAACTCTTCACTACAGTTTCGCTACACCAATCTAGCATAACAAGAAGTTGTAAATTTGTCAAGCCATCTGCTCCAAAATATACTATCAGACCCGTATAGATTTATACCAATTATAAGAAATGAAAGCGAATCAAAATCAATATAAAAAGAGAAAATTGCTATGATCCTATCTAGCAAACTGCAATCCCTAAATGGAGGATAGCTCTTTGTGCTAGAAAACAAATGTTCCAATGATATATCTAGGTCCCATATTCGTATGCATGGACATTTTTAAATTCTTTCACCCTCCTTTTGATGATAAATTTGTGTAGTGTGGAAGGACTGTAATGATTCCAAACTTCTACAAACATCATTGCTTTCATGCCTTGAACTATAACCCAACAAATAATCAAATGGCTTACCTTCAACTACTAGTTTGAAAATTTTAGTGAGCTCAAAACCATCATTACTGTCTGGTGAGGCACATTTCTCCTATGCATACCTCTCAACAAGGTTATCCAAGAGCTCCACTTCAAAAAGTGGGTTATCATGAAATATCTTTGTATCCAACTCAAACAGTGGGTTATATAAAAAAGATTGTAAATTATTTATATCTTCTTGTTTCAACCAATCTTCTTGCTAACCCAACTCTATTGATGTTATTGCAGCTTCGGGCTTCATACTTATTTATTTGTGATTATTTAATGGCAACATATCTCTAAGATGGCCGACCTCCTTTATAATTATTATTTATTATTTATAATTATTTTTATGGTGGCCAACCTTGTCCTTGAAAAGGTGCGACCCCTCTAAGCAACATGTATATATAGGTCACTTTCTCTCATTTGTGTATCAAGCAAGTTCGCTCTCCTTCTCAAGTGCAGATCCTTCTATCTAGTGCGAATTTCTTGTCACAACCCCCCCTAGAACTTAATAAGTTATGGTATTGAAGACTTGGTCGTTATTTCCGTTATTGAAACATTATCCTTCTTATGAATATGAATTAAAGGATTAAATAATTGCTCTAGTTTATTTTTATCTCTTGGCAATGAATGAAAAGATGGATGATTATTTAATTGCGTAAATACAACTATAGATGATGTTGTTACGTATAACAATGTGAAACAATATGTTAAGAATAGTCTAACTCTGGCTTTTGGTGTCAAGTGATTGCAGGACCATCAACGCAAGAAAAGAAAAGGGACCGTCATCAGGGAGAGGACACGGTTGACAAGGATCCGATTGTTATCAAACTCTGGGAAGCAAATGACGACACAAGATGATCTTGGCCTTGGTAAAATAAATAATAAATAATAAACCTTAAAAAGAAAACATTTAGATATTTTCATTTCATAAGGAATTTTAAATGTTAATTTGGCAACTTTTAAGACTTCAAATATTAAAGCTTCGAACCTAATAAAGGCGAAATATAGTTAAGTGGCTAAAATAAAACGCATGGGTAGTGGTTTTGTGCGGGGTAAAGAGGGCCGATGAATGGAAACCTGAACGCATCACCAGGGCATCGGCTTGCATGGTAACGCCTTGCATTCAAGAGGCTCGATGGGGAATGCGAAAGGGCATTCATTTAAACGTCGACCTCGTCTGGGAAAGGGGACTCGATCTGAACAATCGTTACTTCTCTTTTGGTCTGCGTCTTTTGAAGAGGGTAAAAATGCCATTCTTCCGCCATGGTTAGGGCTCTGCTATTTCCTTAGCTCTGTTTATTCTTCCTTTGGAACCGGGTGGGAAAATCAAACATATGCGAAGGTGATCTTTAAGCGCCTTTCTCTTTCTCTGTTTCTCCGAAGTAATCTTCGGTGGCTCGCGAATCTCTTTCGGAAAGCAAGTAGAGCAGGATTCGGGGTCAGAGGCAACAGCAGATAATATTATCAGGCACGTAGATATCTAAAATTTCTTCCATTTCATATGCGTAGTATTCATTGATCAAATAGTTTCTTCTTCGCAATAGTGGAGGATGAGAATAATCGCATTGATCTTATCTTTAGATTATAATGACTGTTTCCTCATTCTTGTCTCTGCTTTGAAACTCTAATGTTGAATTTTGTTAAGCTAAGTCTGACCCGTACCTTGTTATTTTTATGAATGCCGTCTATTCTTTCTTAACCAGGGTCTTAGTTTCAGTGGTAAAACTAGGAACAGCTTTTCCTCTTTGAACTTTGTTACCCTTGCATTATCTTCATCCAATAGTGCCGGCCA
Source organism: Sequoia sempervirens (assembly GCA_007258455.2). Classification (NCBI taxonomy): domain Eukaryota; kingdom Viridiplantae; phylum Streptophyta; class Pinopsida; order Cupressales; family Cupressaceae; genus Sequoia; species Sequoia sempervirens. Next base: position 11,003 of record VDFB02268611.1, read on the forward strand.
AGGGAGTTTCCTGCGTCTTATGTTCTTGTAAACATTCGTCATTTCCTTGAAGTGGTAACTGTCTCCTGCATGCATTCTGATCTTTAATCTTGATGTTCTGAGCGGCACATCTGAACAGAGCCTAACTGAGACCCTTCATCATTCTTTTGAAATTCTGAAATAATTCTTAAAAACATAATATCCTAACCCTGAACTGTCATGGAGTCTAGTAGGGTATGGCTGAACAGATCTGAACACAGTTTCTTCCTGAGGGATAAATGATAAATTCCATTATATATGAACCAAATGAATTTTATTAGCAAACGGTAAGAACCAGAAACTTGAATATTTGTTTCCATGAATGTAGAAACCAGAAAACAAAACCTTGTATAATCATAAAGAGCAAGGATGTGTGCTGACGGCACAGTGATGCCATATTCAATTAAAAATCCTTGGCCAAGGTAGATGCCAGTTCGGCAATGTCAGCTTCCATGACCCAGATATACTCTGGTCAGGATGATCCTTCTGATAGGAGGAACCTATAGAGGAAGGATCGATCAGTAGTATAGGATTGTGGACATCAGGCTCAGAGATCTGATAACAATTGATCCTTGTTAATTGACCTCGTGAAGGGCGGGTTCTTCAGTTGAAGAAACTCGGGAGACCAGCAGGTCTTGGTTGGGCGGTAAAGCCCCTGATGATGATTTCTTTTCCTTTCTGAATAGTATTGCCAATGAAGATGGTGTTAAATGCAAAAATCTTTCTTCTTGCTCCATTTCCAGGTACAATGATCTGAATGTGTACTATTTGTTGAAATAATATTCATCTTGAAATTTGAACATTGTTTTTAGCTGAAATTGCCGTTACATGTTAGTTATTGTTAAATTATACTATATAGTTGAATTCTGCAAGTTAGTTGTAGAAGATTAAGATAACCGTTGTAAGTAAACCCTAGAATGGTAGTTATTTATTTTCATGATAATATGAAACTGCTTCTGAAAAATCAGTTAGAAACGTTGGAAAACACTAGATCTCTTGAAAACAATTAGTTACAATTCAGCTGAAGGTAGTTACCAGTTAAACCTTCGTAACCGTAGATTAGTTGGTTGTTACACGTGGTATCAGAGCATCCGGGTTCGGCACTGAACCTCGGGCTCATCATGCAGATTTAGGAAACTAAAACAATTGTTGATGTTGTTCCAGGATGGTGTTGATACGACAAACACCTCGGAAGAAGGTCCGTGACCCGATATCTATCCGGATGTGGAAGATCAGGTTATCTTACGACTATTCAGACTGTTCTCTCCCATCGGATACTGAAACGATGGCTGAAGCCCTAACAAGACTCCGAAAGGAGAGGAAGAAATGGACTGCCTTGAGAAAAGAAAAACTGAAAGTCAAAATATTGGTTGAAATGATCAAAACCAACACCGAGAAATATGCTCAACTGAAAACCCAACTTGAAACAACTTCAACCTCGGGTTACAGACCTCTTCCGTACACCGGACTCTATGATCAAGAGAAGTCCAACCGAGCTAGTGAAACTGAACCTTAATCATGAAACTGAGACTATTATGGAAGTGCTAAACATTTTGTAATCCTTATAAGGAATCTACCATCGGAATGATGGAAATTTTGTACTATTTAAAATAAAAGAATTATCGCAGGATGCGATAGAGAATTTTGTATAAGTAAATCACAAGATGTGATAGAGAAAAATTTTGTAAGGATCAAGCACAGGACATGATCCATATTTAAGCAATAAATAAAAAATTTGTTTGCATCAACCGAATTTTGTAAAATTACTTTTAAAATGCAAATGTGTCTTGATGTCTGAAAAACTAGATGAGTTGAGCAAATAATCAAGTCTAAAATAAATAAATGAGAGGACTAATTAGAGCCATTAATGTATCTTCAAGATATCACCATAATGGAAAATCCCGGAAATGGAGTAAGGGAGGACCAAAATAATAACCCCATGGCCAAATTGGACCAATTATTAGCCTTGATGAATGCAACCCAGGATCGAATAGCTAACTTGGAAAGAAAGGTGGAAGGGCATCACGTGGCAAGTGATGATAGAACGGAAAACCAAAGCGAACAGCAAGGGGAAACTTCGAAAACCTTGACACTGGAGCACAGGAAAAGTAAATTGGCTGATGAACTAGCCAAAGACATGAAGAAAATTAAACCCCCTAAGTTTGAGGGCTCTGTGTCGGGTGATTCCGCGGAGGTGTGGTTGACGGAGATGGAAGAATACTTTGAGTTGAGAGATTATTCTGATAATTCAAAAGCAGCCTAGGCAGCCTATCAGTTGGCAGGAGAAGCTGCCACCTGGTGGGAAAACAAAAGAGCGGAAATGGATATGGCAGCAGCCGAGGTGTCATGGGAGCAGTTTGTACGATTATTTCGTCAAAGGTGGCTTCCGCAGACATATTATGACCAAAAGTTGCTAGACTTTGAGAGTTTGAGGCAGGGAGCCCTATCAGTTAATGAATATTGGGAGAAGTTCACTCGTCTGTTGAAGTATGTTCCCCTGTATCAGCAAGATGAAAACTTTCGAGTTCGGAAGTTTATAATGGGATTGAATAATCGGGTAGGAGGTCAGGTGGATGTTCTGGCCCCACGAACAATGGATGAGGCCTATGAAAAGGCAGTTAGACAAGAACAGAGGCTGAAGAAAGATGATTCTTTTCGGGACAAGAAGCGCAACAAAGGCAAGTGGGAACCGTCACATCAAAATTTCAAAAAGAAGGGTCATAACCATAACAGATTTGAAAACAAAAGAGACAAAAAGAATAATTTCAATAACAATGGCAAGAAAGATGAAAACACTGCCAATAAGGGATCAGAAAAGAAAGGACCACCAGGAGGATGTTTTAATTGTGGAGGCGAGCATTATGCCAACCAATGCCCACACAAGAACCCGCAAGGACAGCAACAGCGAAAACCTTTACCACCTCAACAAACGGCCTTTCAACAACGAATTCATGCCGCAGTTGACAATCGTCAAGCTGAGTATCAAGCTACCCCTATAGAGACTCCAGGTATGCTATATGGAAACCCCGTAACCATCTTAATTGATACAGGAGCCACAGAAAGTTTTATATCACCCAAGATATTGCATAAATTTCCAAAAAGAACTGGGTACATGGCTAACTCTTGGGTTGTAGAATACGCTAATCAGACGAGAGCTCGGGTAGAGCAGTGTCTGTTTGAAGCTAGGGTAGAACTTCCAGGCTTCACTACAGAGGTTAACCTGTATGTAGCGCCTCTAGGATCCTACGATATAATCATTGGGATGAATTGGCTAAGGGAACACAGGGCAAAGGTAGACTGTTATACCAAAATTGTAGAATGTATGGATGATTTGGGAAATTCTGCAAAAATACATGGGGTACAACGAGAAGTCAGGACATGACAAATATCAGCCATGCAACTCAAAAGAAACAAGAGGAAAGGATGTCAAATATTTGCGGTCAAAATGGAAGAAGTTAGGGAATATAAAGAAAGCACATACCTTGATGTTATGATAATGCAAGCCCAGAGTCAGAAAGGGGAAATGGAGATTGATTTCAAAGAAGAAACTTTTGCTGATAAGTATCCCTACCTTCGGGAATACCAAGACGTGTTTCCTGAAGAACTGCCTGGGTTACCACCTAGAAGAGTGTTTGACTTCACCATCGACTTGGTTCCGGGAGCCGAACCAGTCTCTAAGGCACCCTATCGGATGACTACTGTGGAGTTGATGGAGCTAAAAACTCAATTGCAGGAATTGTTGGATAAAGGTTTAATACGACCCAGTGTTTCACCTTGGGGTGCTCCAGTCATATTTGTGAAGAAAAAGGATGGAACTCTTCGCCTGTGTATAGATTATAGGATGCTGAACAAGCTTACCATCCGGAATAAATACCCTCTACCTCGTATAGACGACCTATTTGATCAGATGAAAGGGGCAGCAGTGTTCTCCAAGATAGACCTAAGATCAGGGTACCATCAACTCAGGCTAAAAGAGGAAGATGTTCATAAAACAGCCTTCCGAACCAGATATGGACATTACGAGTTTATAGTACTGCCTTTTGGACTTACCAATGCTCCAGCTGCATTTATGAACCTGATGAACAGCATATTTAGAGATTGTTTAGATAAATTTGTATTGGTTTTTCTTGATGATATACTCGTCTATTCTAAAAATGAGGAAGAGCATCTTCGACACCTTCAAATAGTTCTTCAGCGGCTAAGAGAGAATAAACTTTATGGGAAACTATCGAAATGTACCTTCTTCCAGAAAGAAGTGCAGTACCTAGGACATATAATCTCTGCTAAGGGAATCGCAGTAGACCCAGCAAAAATAGAAGCAATTGAGAATTGGCCAGAACCTAAAAATGTTCATGAAGTCAGAAGCTTTATGGGATTGGCAGGATATTATCGGAGATATGTCAAAGATTTTTCTAGAATCGCCCATCCCATCACGTCTCTCCAAAGAAAAGGAAAAAGGTTCGAATGGACAGCGAAGTGCCAGGAAGCATTTGACACCTTGAAGGAAAGATTGACGACTGCACCAATCTTGATCGTACCAGATCCGAATGGGCATTTTGTAGTAATAACAGATGCGTCTGGAGATGGACTGGGAGGAGTATTAATGCAGGAAGGAAAAGTAGTGGCCTATGAATCTAGAAAGCTGAAACAGTATGAACAAAATTACGCACCACATGATCTCGAACTAGCAGCGATAGTACATGCCCTACAAATGTGGCGACATTATTTACTTGGAAAGACCTTTGAGCTTAAGTCGGATCATCAAGGGTTGAAATACCTATTTACTCAACCCAACCTAAATGCACGACAAAGAAGATGGATGGAATTAATATCTGACTATGACTTCGAGATCAGCTATATAAAGGGCAAGGAGAATAAAGTAGCTGATGCCCTAAGTCGGCGAAGACACATAACTGCTATGGCAACTATCCACACCGACTTCAAAACGCAAGTTCTACAAAAACTAAAAGAGGATACCTACTATAATCAAATACGGGAAGCTCTTCTGACAAACTCTCAGGATTCTAATTATGAGGGATTCCAGCTAGAAGAAGATGGACTTTTGAGATTTAAAGGCAGGATGTACATTCCAGACTCATCAGAATTAAGGAAAACCATTTGGAAAGAAATTCACTCCGCACCGTACTCAGGCCACCCCGGAATAACCAAAATGTTGGCAAATGTGAAACCTCTATATTTTTGGAAGGGAATGAAGAAGGATGCAGCTAGGTTTGTCGCAGGATGCTTTGAATGTCAGAGGGTTAAAGCTGAACATCAACATCCAGCAGGGTTATTACAACCCCATAGTATACCAGATTGGAAGTGGCAAATTATAAGTATGGATTTTGTACAAGGGTTGCCAATGACAAGAAATAGACATAACACTATACTAGTGGTAGTAGACCGACTCACCAAAGTGGCACATTTCATACCAGGAAATTTGACAGATGGGGCTTCTGTAGTTGCGCGAAAATTTGTGCAAGAAATATTTCGTCTACATGGTGTACCAGAGAAAATTATTTCTGACAGAGATGCTAGAATAACATCTAGATTTTGGCAGACATTATTTTCTGCATTAGGGACACAACTAAATATCAGCACAGCTTATCATCCTGAAACGGATGGCCAAACCGAAAGGGTTAATCAGATCTTAGAAGACCTACTTGTTGGCGTGGTTTTTGAGACCGCACCAACACGAATAAAGTCTCCCAACGGACGCTCTATCCTCTCTTGAACAAAGTATTCAGCATGCTAAGATTGAGTAAGATCATGCTTTCAACTCCAAGGTTCCTTAAGTGCGAATAGGCTCAGTTTGGCTCGATGTGATATTGCTGGTATGTCAAGGGGACTTACACAATTGTTCGGCGGTTGACAGCAGACAGCTGACTAAGGGTTTTCATGTAATTCGAATGATTTGGCAGGTGAGCACGGGATTCCTAATACTAATCGGAAATGTGCGGAAAGTAAAAGGGGGTTTAGGGCCTAAGAAACTAACATTCTATTCTAAATGCAGGATATGTGGAGCTTTGTTTCAATAGACTTCAACCGGATTTCACCTAGCCTCCGTCGGACAGCCTCAGTAAAATCGGTGCAATCTTCAAGGGAAACAGCGAAAGATGTTCAAGTTATAATTTAACATACATACACCATCGAACGACGCATATAAGTATGTAAACCACAACCGAAGTTAAACACAAAATAATCTCCAGTCGACCACACAAGGCGAACTTATCATCAACAAGCCGCTAGTGGTATGGAATAAAGCGAAGCTATCTCAATAAAACACCACACACCAAAATAAGCTACTTGCATGAATTTAAGCTACTTGGAGTCAAAAGGAAGAAGAGACCTTGCTAGCAATTCATGACAAGACGAATTCCATCATCAATGAAAAGATCTATTATCATAAAATGTGTTACACAACAATCTCCTCAAAAGTTTTCAAAGGGAAAACTTTCTTTCTTCTCCAAATTATGCAAAAATGCTCTACAATGCTACACTATCTAGCTCTAATGCTAATGCTCTCTCAATGTCTACTATTCCAATGTCTAATCTAATAATCTACAAATGAGGGGGACTCCCCTTTATATAGCTAGCCAAGTCCCAAAAGACGGCTAGGGTTACAATTAATAGAGTGGCCAGAATCGTGCCACCTCAGCCCTAAACAATATTGCCCTAAAAACCGCCACAAAGGAGAGGGGTAATAAATGCGCCATAATGTCCACCATCATCCTTCTAGAAGATTCCGTTTGTAGACGCGTTCACACTGTTCTCGATCTTCTCTCTTGGCGTTGTTCTTTGACCTCTTCCACTTGAGGGTCATCATCTTGAGTTTTGAAAACATTTCATCTTGAGCTAGCACTTAGCCATTTTTCGCCACTTTATCCTTTCGAGATTGAAACTTTTAACTTTATCTTCTTCCGAAGGTTGTAACATCATCATGCTTCATCACTTTAAGTCATCGTACTCTGGCCTCGACGTTTCTCCTGCAAAACAAGCAAGGAGAAGAGAATTAGAACACTTCATAATATAAAGTCACCTTACTCACCTGATCTTCACACTTCAACTTCCAAGCGTTCATCGCCAACTTTGTGTTCAAGTTCGTGCCTTCAAGTTTTTCCAACATCTTGACTTAACCAGATTTTACTTTTCCAGCTGAGGTGTTCACAATTTTAATCTCATTCATCTCTGGCTCAGGAAAATTATCTTCACGAAGAGCTTGAGCAAATTCACCTAGGCAGTTCCTTTCAAATTCATCATCTGGAGTATTTCAACTTGAAAACACATTTTCTTCATTTTGCCTTAGAAAATTTTCAAATTTCCCTTAGGAAATTCATCAACCCGGTGCCCATTTAAAATCATCTCGGAATCCTCGACAAGCTGTAGAAGACCTTAAAATCAACTCCTCATCGGCAATCTTCAATACCCAGAAGAAACTTTTCTCCAGAACGCGTCGAATTCATGGGTGCCCAACGAACGGGTTCATTTAATTTTCTTGAATTTTGAACCTTAGAAAATATTCTTTCGTCAAATTTATTCTCGTTCTTTGATCCCCTCTGAGAATTTTGCTTTGACTTGGAAATTTTTTATCAACCCCGGTGGAGTCAGATTCATTTTAATTTCACCACCGGGCAAATTTGCTCGCGGCTCTCTAAAGAAGATTTACTACTTCATCGCACTTGGGCTGCTTCCCAAGGAAGAAAAATATTTTGTGCCTTAGAAAAAATTGCATCATCTTGCACTTTGAAAATTTTGCCTTAGAAATTTTTTTACCTTAAAATTTTGGCCTGTGAGAAAGACATCAACTTCACTTAGAAAAATTTTTTGTTCATGGAGGTGCGGCACATTTTATTAAGCCATCTTCACATGCCTTAGAAAAAATTTTCTAACACCTTACCACTCATCACCCTCAACGCCTAGCACTTTTTATTACACCACCACACTTACTCTTTACTTGGCGCATATTAACATGTGTGAAGGATAAAACCACGCCCAACATCTTGTTCTCACACTCCACACGCCTTAGGAAAATTCTCCAACATCCACCACCTTGAGCGCATTTATCACTTGAAGAGGGATGACGCCTAGCATATTATTTTCACCATGCCATTAATCACATTTCACCCCGCTTACCACCTTCACTTACTTTTACCTCACTAAACTTGGGCGCATTTGGAGGGGTGAGGAGGACAAAAATCTTTGACCTTGTTGACTTGCTTCTAACTTATTCCTGCATGGGCGCATTTTGATGTAGGTGGAGGATGAAGTTTAAAACAAGGGCGCATTTTGGAGCCTATGAGGGATGAAACACATGCAACGCCACCTCTTGGAATATTCCCTCCTCCTTTGTCTTTACATGGCCCATTTTGGGCGCATTTGAGCATGCAAGGAGGATGGAAAAGTTGACTTCTTTGACTAGCTTATGACTTGGGCGCATTTCAGCCAGGGTGAAGGATGGGTTTTAACTTAGCCATTTTTTTTTTAAAACTTTCATGCTTCAAGGTGGGCGCATTTTGGGGTGAGAGGAGGATGAAAAACTTTGACTTTTTGACCTTTTCTCTCCTTGGGCGCATTTTGCCAGTGGAGGTGGATATTCGTTTGCCTTAGAAACTTTTTTAACCTTCCTGAGCTCTCTTCAAGTTGGGCGCATTTTGCCCCTGCTGCAGGATGAATTTCATACTTAGAATTTTTTTTTACTTTACTTCACCAGCTTGGGCGCATTTGGAAGTAGCTGCAGGATAAAGTCTAGACTTAGACATTTTTTCGTCTTTGCCGGTTTCTTCATGCCTTACTATAAATAGTAAGCCCTTTAATTCCCAAACTTCGAAAGCTCAAATTGCCTTGAAATTTTGAACACTGGATCCTTATGACTTCATCAACTTGTCGACACTGCCATTTTTAGTCACCCTGCTATTTATAGCCCATTTCTGGAGGTGAATTACTATAAATAGTAACTGCTTGTTTCTGATAGCTCCACTGCTCTGATTGATCTGAAATTTTAATGAGGCGCTCCTCACCACGTGACCTGTTGGCTGACACTGATGCATGTAGCTGATTTACTATTTTTAGCCAGTTTCCAAATTGACTTACTATAAATAGTAAGTGCTCCGATCGACTTGAAATTTCACCAGCAGATAGCCTGAAGAACACTGATCGCGGTGGTTTACACCGGATTTTGAAGATTCTGAGTTTTTATGCCTATTTTTAGGCTCCGAAGCTGGAAACCCTAATTTGCTTTGCATGCATACCAAATGATCTCTTTTGCCTTCGTTTCTGCGACATTGTGATCAGCTCGTGATTCTGAAATGCTGGGTGGCGGCTGCCGGGACACACCTGCTAAAAATAGCAAGTTCCTTACTGAGTGAGAATCTCCATTTGCATGTCACACCATCGCGAAGCTCTCGAAAAACCCATCAGGAATCACCTGACATGCAAAAGAAATCTCGACATGCAAACCCTAAAAATAGCCTCGGAAGGTTGAACTCTGAAAGTGGTCGCCTCGTCTTGCATGTTACATCATCGCGAAGGTCTCAAAAAACCCAGAAGGAATATCCAGACATGCAAAGAAAAACTCTGCATCTGGACCTTGAAATTCGTGCCGGAAGCCAGACTGCTAAAAATAGTAAGTTGTCCGTTTTCGCTCAAATTTGGCATGCAAGCAGTCTGATATACTCTGAATGCAGTGTGATGATCGGAATCTCAAAATAGCTGGCAAATTGCCCTGAATTTCACACTTACTAAAAATAGTAAGTACCTCAGAATCTGATGAAAATTTGCCGGAAGCCTGCTGGAAGCATACTGACAAGAACGTTAAGCTCAAATTTCAAGTTATTCACCTCGTTTGACTTCAAATTGGCTGGAAAGACTCAAACCCTAATTTCAGACTTGGCCAAATCCACACTTAAATTCACTGACGGGCGCAACCCCAAAAGTAGACCATCAGAAAAGAGACAGACAGAGAGAGAGAGACCAAAACCAAAGCCAAAAAGACCAGAATGGAGCAAAATTAGGGGTCCCCATCTTGAATGGGGCGATGTGTGAAAAAGGTCACAACGCGAGAATGTATTGTATGGATCAGCAACATAAGTGGGAGGAATATTTACCCTTGGTAGAATTTGCCTACAATAATTCATATCAGTCAGCTATCAAAATGGCACCATTTGAAGCTCTATATGGCAGAAAATGCAGGACCCCTATCAGTTGGAATAGATTAGAAGACAGGGTCATTTTAGGACCAGAGATGCTCCAAGAAATGGAAGAACAGGTCAAGTTAATTAGGCAAAGGTTGAAAGAAGCTAATGATCGCCAAAAGAGTTATGCTGATGCAAAGCGAATTCCTAGACAATTCGTTGTGGGAGACAAAGTTCTCTTGCGTGTCAAACCACATAAAAGCTCTATTAAATTTGGAAAGACTTCAAAGCTAGCCCCAAGATATGTGGGACCTTTTGAAGTACTGGAAGTTATCAATCCCGTGGCTTACAGAATTGCTCTACCACCAGCTCTCGCCCGATTGCACAATGTGTTTCATGTATCTTACCTTAAGAAATATTTTGCAAATTTTGAACATATGATTGACTGGAAATCTTTGCAGGTGCAGGATCCAGGGGTGATTACCTTAGAACCAATTCGAGTGCTCGAGACGCGTAAGTTGCACTTACGTAATCGAGAGGTGGTTCAATGTAAGGTCCAGTGGGACCAGTACTCAGAAGAGAATGCCACCTGGGAGGACTATGATGAAGTCCTTTGGAATTTTCCTTATTTATTTTCAAACCATATGGAATTTTGATTTTAGAACTTGAATATATAAATAAATAATCATCGAGGACGATGATTCATAAGGGGAGGAGTATGTCACAACCCCCCCTAGAACTTAATAAGTTATGGTATTGAAGACTTGGTCGTTATTTCCGTTATTGACACATTATCCTTCTTATGAATATGAATTAAAGGATTAAATAATTGCTCTAGTTTATTTTTATCTCTTGGCAATGAATGAAAAGATGGATGATTATTTAATTGCGTAAATACAACTATAGATGATGTTGTTACGTATAACAATGTGAAACAATATGTTAAGAATAGTCTAACTCTGGCTTTTGGTGTCAAGTGATTGCAGGACCATCAACGCAAGAAAAGAAAAGGGACCGTCATCAGGGAGAGGACACGGTTGACAAGGATCCGATTGTTATCAAACTCTGGGAAGCAAATGACGACACAAGATGATCTTGGCCTTGGTAAAATAAATAATAAATAATAAACCTTAAAAAGAAAACATTTAGATATTTTCATTTCATAAGGAATTTTAAATGTTAATTTGGCAACTTTTAAGACTTCAAATATTAAAGCTTCGAACCTAATAAAGGCGAAATATAGTTAAGTGGCTAAAATAAAACGCATGGGTAGTGGTTTTGTGCGGGGTAAAGAGGGCCGATGAATGGAAACCTGAACGCATCACCAGGGCATCGGCTTGCATGGTAACGCCTTGCATTCAAGAGGCTCGATGGGGAATGCGAAAGGGCATTCATTTAAACGTCGACCTCGTCTGGGAAAGGGGACTCGATCTGAACAATCGTTACTTCTCTTTTGGTCTGCGTCTTTTGAAGAGGGTAAAAATGCCATTCTTCCGCCATGGTTAGGGCTCTGCTATTTCCTTAGCTCTGTTTATTCTTCCTTTGGAACCGGGTGGGAAAATCAAACATATGCGAAGGTGATCTTTAAGCGCCTTTCTCTTTCTCTGTTTCTCCGAAGTAATCTCCGGTGGCTCGCGAATCTCTTTCGGAAAGCAAGTAGAGCAGGATTCGGGGTCAGAGGCAACAGCAGATAATATTATCAGGCACGTAGATATCTAAAATTTCTTCCATTTCATATGCGTAGTATTCATTGATCAAATAGTTTCTTCTTCGCAATAGTGGAGGATGAGAATAATCGCATTGATCTTATCTTTAGATTATAATGACTGTTTCCTCATTCTTGTCTCTGCTTTGAAACTCTAATGTTGAATTTTGTTAAGCTAAGTCTGACCCGTACCTTGTTATTTTTATGAATGCCGTCTATTCTTTCTTAACCAGGGTCTTAGTTTCAGTGGTAAAACTAGGAACAGCTTTTCCTCTTTGAACTTTGTTACCCTTGCATTATCTTCATCCAATAGTGCCGGCCAAGGGAGTTTCCTGCGTCTTATGTTCTTGTAAACATTCGTCATTTCCTTGAAGTGGTAACTGTCTCCTGCATGCATTCTGATCTTTAATCTTGATGTTCTGAGCGGCACATCTGAACAGAGCCTAACGGAGACCCTTCATCATTCTTTTGAAATTCTGAAATAATTCTTAAAAACATAATATCCTAACCCTGAACTGTCATGGAGTCTAGTAGGGTATGGCTGAACAGATCTGAACACAGTTTCTTCCTGAGGGATAAATGATAAATTCCATTATATATGAACCAAATGAATTTTATTAGCAAACGGTAAGAACCAGAAACTTGAATATTTGTTTCCATGAATGTAGAAACCAGAAAACAAAACCTTGTATAATCATAAAGAGCAAGGATGTGTGCTGACGGCACAGTGATGCCATATTCAATTAAAAATCCTTGGCCAAGGTAGATGCCAGTTCGGCAATGTCAGCTTCCATGACCCAGATATACTCTGGTCAGGATGATCCTTCTGATAGGAGGAACCTATAGAGGAAGGATCGATCAGTAGTATAGGATTGTGGACATCAGGCTCAGAGATCTGATAACAATTGATCCTTGTTAATTGACCTCGTGAAGGGCGGGTTCTTCAGTTGAAGAAACTCGGGAGACCAGCAGGTCTTGGTTGGGCGGTAAAGCCCCTGATGATGATTTCTTTTCCTTTCTGAAATAGTATTGCCAATGAAGATGGTGTTAAATGCAAAAATCTTTCTTCTCGCTCCATTTCCAGGTACAATGATCTGAATGTGTACTATTTGTTGAAATAATATTCATCTTGAAATTTGAACATTGTTTTTAGCTGAAATTGCCGTTACATGTTAGTTATTGTTAAATTATACTGTATAGTTGAATTCTGCAAGTTAGTTGTAGAAGATTAAGATAACCGTTGTAAGTAAACCCTAGAATGGTAGTTATTTATTTTCATGATAATATGAAACTGCTTCTGAAAAATCAGTTAGAAACATTGGAAAACACTAGATCTCTTGAAAACAATTAGTTACAATTCAGCTGAAGGTAGTTACCAGTTAAACCTTCGTAACCGTAGATTAGTTGGTTGTTACATTTCTTCTAAGGCAGATTGTGAGTCCATTCAAGTGCAGATTGAAGGGAAGACTATTAGTTTGTTTTACAGTCATTGTTGGTGCTGATTATTGGCCTTGTGTGTGGCCTCATTGTAAAGAGACTTGTTGCCATTACTTATATATATAAGAGATATATTTGTTGCCAGGTTTTTCTCCCTTAAGAGGAGGGTTTTCCTAGGGTATCTGCTGTGTTATTGTGTCAGTTTTGAATTAATTTTCTGTGCATTAAATCTGCTCATAAAATCAACATGGTATCAGAGCGGGTTCGAAGAAAGATCTGATCAGATATGGAAGAAATCTATCGAAGCAATGAGGTATTAATACTTGAAGCAAGTTACGTATCAGGAGGACTCGAGACAGTTCTGCATCCTCATGGCGAACAACATAAAGGTGTACAACTCTTGGCAAGACTACATCAAATCAATGTGTCAGTGTTCTCGATCTATAGATTAATATTTGTAGAAATAAGTCAAGCGGCAAAAGAGATGGAATTCATTCAAGAATCGACCTTCCCTGCTAAGGACTACATTCCATCATGGGTAAGAGATTTAATACCTATTGCTGATCTTGATGAAAGGCAGTAAGTTGAACATAGACTTGGCTTCGAGCTCCTTTTCCACCATCTATGTCAATCCGCAAGCTATAATTTGTGACCTAAATCTGTGAGTGATTGTCTTCTTCATCAAAGTGTTTGTGCAATCATTCTCATGTTGAAGTCGTCGTTGAATGTTGAAAAGTATCTAGTCAAAGGAGCAGTTTTGGAAGCCGATGATCATTTGAAAAAGGTGGACAAAAGGAGATTATGCATCAGGTTATGACGGAGCCTCAAGTTCATACCACCTTCGTGGATCTTTGAGTGTGCGATTGAGCTTCAGCTGAGAAAGAATTAAAAGGCGATTTCATGTCTATTTGGAAATCTAGAGTTTAAAGTATTGGTCCTTGTTTGTGCGGTAATTTCTTTAGCACCAACTGGAGGATTGTCAACTAACAGGAATCCTAGTAATTTCGTGATCAGAAATTCTATCTAGGTTTCAATCTGTTGTCATTGCATTGTCATGATCTAGGACATATGGGTGTCTGGATCTTCTAGGAGCACAGAATAAAATCTCCAAATACTAATTTCGTACCTTTCAGCATTCGTTGGTTGATAACCATGAGTCTGTGTATCAAAGATAAATGCTTGCTCTAATGATGGTGATGTCACTAAACGCTCATCTCTGGGAATTTTATCGTAGCCGTCTAGTTTATGAATGTGAGGGACGTCACATAATCTTGTAACGCTATTTGTGCCTCCTATGTTGATGATGCGCTGAGGTTTAGCTGAGTGCATCGATAAATTTGAACGGTCAAAGACCATGTTCAAATTTAAACTGTTCAAGCTGTGAACCTGTAGAGGAATATTGTGGACTGATTTGAGCGCAAGAGTAGCGAATCATCTTAAGTCCAATTATTAGCATTCATCAGAATATCTAAAGAGATAAGTATTTTTTTCTATTCTTCTGAAATCTAGGGTAAAATTTCAGTCTACTATTTGTTTACTTGAATCATGTGTGATAGTGATCTCTAGCATAAGTTCCCTTGGAGATGTCATTCATTCATTGCATTTCATTGTGAAGATCTTTGAGATGAAAAGTGAAATGCAATTCCTTTGTAATTGGATGGTCACATCTTTCTCCATGTTCATGGATTGCGATGGTGCCTTGAGAAGGCTAGTCCCATATTGAACATGTTGGCTGCATAATGCATTCAAGAAATTTGTAGTTGTGCAGATTGTCTCTTCTTGTGTTGAGCTTAGCACTCTCGAGAGGAGTAAAAGATGGAAGAAAGAGTTAAATAAAGATAAGTTTCGTTATCCCTTCATTTTGATCTTTTGATGTATTTCTCTTATAGGTTGATTTATTTATTTATGTTTTTAATATTGTTCATAAATTATTATGTATTTCATGCTATAACTTAAAATAGTAAACCTTGTATGATTCTAGCCTTGATATTTCCTTGGATAATTATAAACTGTTAGTAATCTCTCTTTAAATTGCTTCCAAGATGAATCTAGGAGCTAGAAGGTGATGAGAGATTGTTTAGTGATGAAAAGCTTGAGGCATCTTGTGAGGAAGTCATGCCGACCAAAGAAATGATCAAGCGTGAAGTCACAACTTGCAGCCATGAAGACTAAGTTGGTGGCTAGAGGGACTTCACTTCTAGAAGACTTCTTTGCAATCTCTAAAGCAAGGATCAAGAGGGAGCTTTGTAAATCACTGAGAAGAAGTGAAGATTACAGTATTGCAAGGCTAGGTGCTAAACCCTTAGAGGATCCCTTCAGTTGTTGAGATCAAAATTGCTCAAAACTGTCATCTGGATTTGTCATTGGTAGCTCCGCAAACCTATTCAAAATAGAGTGATCTACAATGAGGTCGAGGAGGTCAACCCTGAACTCTCTACAGTACCAGAGGTGTGCATTGGAAAACATTTATCAAAGGCAAGCGTTGCAGGCAATCTTGGACGATGAGGTCAGAAGGTTGATGCAAGTACTTAAAGATTCAGAGGGAGCCTACTATTGATATTTTGAAGAGATTTGGTGTGATGGATTGCAAATCCATGTCTACACCTATGGGAACCAACTTGCACAAGTTGAAGGAGGCTACAGCTAGTTCAAACCTGGTGGATCCCACGATGTACAGGTAGTCGATTGGATCCTTGATGTATCTAGTTAACACTAGACCTGAAATCTGCTATGCAATAAGTGCACTTAGTCAGTTCATGTGTGAACCAAGGCAGGTACATCTTGTTGCAGCGAAACATGTCCTGAGATACTTGCGTGGGACAGTTGGATATGGGCTGAGATATTCTTCAGGTGTGATCCTGGAGCTGCATGGTTATACAAATTATGTTTCAGCAAGTTGTGTTGTTGATCAGAAGAGCACCTCTAGATGTTATTTCAGTTTGGGGTCTACGACGATCTCCTGATGTAGCAGGAAGCAGTCTTCAGTGGCACTGAGTACCGCAGAGGTCATGTACATTGCAGCATGTGTGGCAGTTTGAGAAGCAGTGTGGCTTCGGAAGCTCCTTGCAAGATTGGTTGGACAATCGTTGGAGCCGACTGTCATCCATTGTGTTAATTAAGCTATGTGGAGCCTTCTGTCAATACAGTGTTTTATGACAGAACTAAACATGTTATTGAGGAAAGCATTTCAGTTGAGGTATATCAGCACTGATGAGCAGACGGCAGACATTCTCACCAAGCCTCTCTCCAAGATAAAGTTTGTGTACTTTCGAGATAAGCTTGGTATGGTGGAGAATACAGCCTTAACTGAGAAGGAGTCTCAATATCAGTGATCCTCTTTAGAGTTCTTCTCTGTGAGAGAAGTTCGAGGTGAAATCCCTTGATTAATGAGTTCTTCTCTGTGAGAGAAGTTCGAAGTGAAATCCCTTGATTAATGAGTTCTTCTCTGTAAGAGAAGTTTGAGGTGAAATCCCTTGATTCCACCCTCTGGGAGAGCCATGGTGGATGTCATGTGTGTGACTCCATGACAGCATCACGTGAGAGAATCTATGATGATTCCTCTTGTACTTGTGTTTTCACCCTCTGGGAGAGCCATGGTGAAAGTCATGTTGAGGTGACAACATCACGCAAGTGATGAACACTTGTACATACCACACATGGTTGTAGCCATTATGGTTGATATCACGATGAGGTGATATCTGGTATCACAATGAGGTGATATCGTTTCTTTTCCACATATGATTGTAGCCATTGTGGTTGGCATCACGATGAGGTGATGTGTCTTGTGCAGCAGGAAGTATTCCTCCCTAGCTGAGAGGGAGTGTTGATGTTATTGCAGCTTCAAGCTTCATACTTATTTATTTGTGATTATTTAATGGCAACATATCTCTAAGATGGCCGACCTCCTTTGTAATTATTATTTATTATTTGCAATTATTTTTATGGTGGCCAACCTTGTCCTTGAAAAGGTGCAACCCCTCTAAGCAACATGTATATATAGGTGGTCACTTTCTCTCATTTGTGTATCAAGCAATTTCGCTCTCCTTCTCAAGTGCGAAATATATCAAGTGCAAACCCTTCTATCTAGTGCGAATTTCTTCTAAGGCAGATTGTGAGTCCATTCAAGTGCAGATTGAAGGGCAGACTATTAGTTTGTTTTACAGTCATTGCTGGTGCTGATTATTGGCCTTGTGTGTGGCCTCATTGTAAAGAGACTTGTTGCCATTACTTATATATATAAGAGATATATTTGTTGTTGGGTTTTTCTCCCTCAAGAGGAGGGTTTTCCCAGGGTATCTGCTGTGTTATTGTGTCTGTTTTGAATTAATTTTCTGTGCATTAAATCTGATCATAAAATCAACAAACTCTGTATAAGTAATTTTTTATTTCTCTGGAAGATGCTCTAATACAAAACCTTTTTGAAGCCAATCAAACTCATCAATTACCTGCTTGTCCAAAATAAACTAACTATCCACATGATAAGATCTCTTATCATTGGATGTAGATGTATCTCCCATATATCAATGAGCTTCCACTCTACTTTTCCCTTATGAAAAACTCTCTCCATTTCCTTAGCTATAATTGAAGTAGGAACTCCATTGGTCATACTACAAAGCATAACCTCTTTACCCTCATGTTGGAATTTGAGCTCTATAGTTTTGTAATTTTGTGTAAATTCCCCGAGGGAATGAATCCATTGCACCCTAAAAACCAAATTTGTTTCACCCATGCCTACTACATAGAAATCATCAATAATTTTATGGTTACCAAGAGTAATGTTCAATCCTTTGACCCTCTTGGCGCATGTTATTGTAAATCCATTTACCATAGTAATGCTAAATCCTTAAAAGTCCTCTATTTGTAGCCCTCTTTGTGTTATCAAGCTCTCATTGATGAAGTTGTGAGTTGCTTCACTATCCATCAATATTGTCACATTCTTTTCAACACTCCATGGACTCTAAATAATTGACACCAAGGTGCACCTAAGCATAGCAAGGGTACTTCTGGAAATCTTCTCCCTTTCAATAACTTTTGTTTTTGCTTCTTCTTCTCCTAATTCTTCATGTTCTTCCACTTCTTCCTCATCCTCAGAAAATGCCTCAATATAATGGACATGTCCTTTTGGAAGACACATATGGCTTGGTTCCCAAGGCTCTTTGCATGTGAAGCAAAGTTTCTTTCTTCAAAGTTCATTCCTTGTTTCAATTTCCTTGGTGATGTTAAGGAATTCTTTATTTTGATGGCCCTGTTGAAATGGCTTATTTTGCTGCCCAAAATAAGTTGATATTGGCTGCCCATAATTATCTATCATTGTCTTCCCATATGGAACAGATTTGGACTGTCCATAGGGTGTTGATCTTTGCTGTCCTAAGGTGTAAATATTCCCATGATGGCCGAAGTTTCAAGATCCATAGCCTTTTTAATGGCTTCCTGTAGAGAGGTGGGGTTGAATGCTTTCACTAAACCTCTAAGATGTTCAATTAAGCCTTCCACGAACAACACAAGTCTCCTTTCTAGCACATCCACTAACATAACTCGAAGCTTCTGAAAATCAACAACATAAGCCTCAACTGTATGGGTTTGTTTGAGTTGAGCTAATTCACGAAAAAATGAATTTCCAGATCAACACTATTAAATCTCTCAATCAACCTGTTACTGAACTCAACATATGTGTGTATGATTGTGTCATTGAGTGATCAATCTATACCACCACTCATGTGCTCCACCATCAAGGTGAAGGGTGGCAAATTTGATGGCTTCATCCTCCATAGGTCTCAATTATAGAAAAAAAGTGTCCAATTTTTGTATCCAAGAACATGTTGTACAGCTTTGGATCCATCATATGTAGGAAGTGTTAATTTCCCCTATGCATGTTGGAGATCCCTTGGATTTGTTTGTGTCCTTATTTCAGCTCTTTGACCACCCTTGTTTTTCTTCAAACCCATAAAATTAGTGAGATATTGCCTCCCTAATTTCATCTGGTAGGAACCTATATTCCTCATAACTGGTTGCTATGTCATCTACTATAGATATTTGAATATTTGGATCAACAACTACTTCCCTCTGGATGAATTTGGGTTGGACAGGTCTTGCAGAAAAACCAACTATTGTCCTTTGAGTGTTTTGGTGAACGTTTGTCCCTAACGAACTGCCTTCCCCATAGTGTGACCTTAATATATTATTATTCTGCATTGTAGAAACCAACTGTGCCATCATATCAACTAACCATTCTTGTCCTTGAACAAGTCTCTCAAATCGAGCATCACCTGTGTCCCTATTATTATGACCCCTTGCTTCTTTGTTTTTTTTTTGAGAATTTTTGTGCCCTACTGCTCTGTGATAATTTCCAGCTGATCCAGATCCTTTCTCCTTTCCCTTTAGTAATGTCTCAATTCCCTGTCACTTTTGTGCATGAAATTGACTTTGATTTTTTATTTTTTAAAATTGTTTCCCCGTAGCTGACAAGAAATTGGCTTTGATACCATTGAAATATCTTCTTTTTTTAATTTCCAACAATTCTTCAAGAATCTTTTTTTTTCTTACAATTCAATTTCTTTTGTTTCATCTTTTGTCTCAATTGCAAAATTTAAAAAGTTAGTATTCTATTATTTTTTATTTGATTTTCCTTTTCTCTTTGTCTTTCCTTCTTCATTTATTTATTTCATTTTATTTTTACTCCTTTTAATTTTTTAATTTTTTAATTTTTGTTTTTAGTCTTTCTTTTCTTTTATATTCATATGTGCTTGTTTTTGTCTTTAATTTCCTCTTCCTTCTTTTAATGTTTTTATTTTCCTTAATTGTTTAATTGTCCTATATTTACTTATATGTTCTTTAATCTTTGTTATTCCTTTCCTTTTTCACATTTATATAATTTTGCATATATTTATATTTAATTTTTTTAATTTTATTGCTTTTCTCTATCTTTTTATTGTTTTAATTCTAGATTTTTTAATATTATTGACTTTTTAGTATATTGTTTCTCAGTTTTGTTTATCTTTAATTTTGATTTAAACTTATTTCTTTTACTTTTTGTAATTTTAATTTTATAGTTTTCAATCCTTCTTTATTCTTTTTTAGCTTAGCTTTATTTTTTACTTATTCTTATTTTCAATTTTTTGTTTATTCCTTTCATCTTCCCCTTCTTTTTTATTTGTATATAGGCTTAATATCTTTATTCATACTTTATTTTTATATTTTTATTTTTATTTTATACTATATATATATATATATATATATATATATATATATCATACTTTTTTATTTGTTATTTTTAGTTTTTTCTTTCCAAACTTATTATAGATTTTGGTTGGTTTTTTGTTATAGTAGTCTTTCTATTTACTATTCCTCTCTTTTTTGGTTTAACTTTAATTTTGTCACAATCTTATTATTCCTTTTACATTTTGTAGTATTTTTATAGTTTATTTTCCTTTTTATTCTTTTCAATTTAGCTTTATTATTTTACTTATTATATTTTTATTTTTTGGACAAAAGGCTAATAGCCTGTATATTATATTAATAATAATAGTAAGTAATTACAAAAGTGCCCAAGAGGGCCTAGTTTATGCTTTTGATCCAGCTGGAAGATTTACATGATAATATTTCCTACTGCCCAGCTACCAAACAGTATTACCTATTGAGGACTACCACCAACTTTGGGTATGAAGTTACTTGTACATTGTTGGCAACTTTCCTCTAGCTTTGTTTTGGGGGTTGGGCATCGCTCTTCCTTCTTACCATTTGCATACTTTTCATTTGGTAAAGCTTAAGGTGGAACCTCGAACAAAGAAGCCCAAAAGGTGGAACCCCAAACAGAGAAGCCCGATGCCCGATCTCCAAAAGCCCGAACTTCGAAACTCCGAACTGAGAAGCCCGGAAGGTGGAACCCCGAACAAAGAAGCCCGATGCCCGATCTCCAAAAGCTTGAATTGAGAACCCGAAAGGTGGAACCCCGAATAGAGAAGTCTGATGCCCGATCTTCAAAAGCCCAAACTCCAAAACTCCAAATAGAGAAGCCCGAAAGGTGGAACCCCGAACAGAGAAGCCCAATGCCCGATCTCCAAAAGCCCAATCTCCAAAACTCCAAACTAAGAAGCCCGAAAGATGGAACCCCGAACAGAGAAGCCCGATGCCCGATCTCCAAAAGCCTAATCTCTGAAACTCCAAACTGAGAAGCCTGACTTGCCTTTAGGTTTGTCAGGAATCGGGTGTCTCTTCTGCCTTGTCCTTCCTTCACTTCTGCGAACACCAACAAGCTGACCTCTGAACTCCAAAAGTCTGATGCCCGATTTTGTTCAACTTTTCTAACTTTTGTTGCCTTTAGTCATGTCAAGGATCAGGTTTCTCTTCTACCTTATCCTTCATTTCTGCAAAAGCCAACAATCTGACCTCCAAACTCTGAAAGCTCGATGCCCAATCTCCGAAAGTCCAATCTCCAAAACTCCAAACTAGAAAGCCCAATTTTCCTTTAGACTTGTTAGGAAATGGGAGTCTCTTCTACCATATCCTTCACTTTTGCGAATGCCAACAATCTGACCTCCTTCACTTTTACTTATTATTTTTATAGTTTATTTTCCTTCTTTATTCTTTTCGGTTTAGCTTTATTATTTTTATCTTTTTTATTTTTTATTGTATTTTCCTTTTGTCTTACCTTTCTTTTTTGTATATAGTCTTAATTTTCTTTATACTTATTTTTCTTCATTTATAGCAAATTTTGGTATTTCAAAATATTGCATTATTATGCATATATATATATATATATATTTCTTATTTTCCTAGTTTTTTATTCTTTTCCTTTTTGTTTTGTCTTCATTCTTTTCTGTATTAAGCATTTTTCTTATAATTTTGCATTATTTTCTTTCTTAGTTATTTAGATTTAATTTTGGAATTTTATGGTTTTATTACAAATTTTATTTGCATTCATTAATTATAGCCTTCTTTCTTATTTTCAATCAGCCTTAACCATTTTTTTCTTTTCCTCCAATTGTCTTCCTTTTATTTTTCTTCAATTTGGTTTTACTCTTCTAGCAAGTCTTTATAGTTTGTTTGGTTTCTTTCTCTTTGGTCCTTCACCTTAGTTGTGCTTTGGTTCTCGTGTACCCCTACACCTCCTTTTTTCCTTCCTTTTATACAATGTTTGGTCTGCAAACTATTATTTTTTCCTTATGCTCTCTACTTCATCCGGATGATGGATCACAAAGTGTGATCCAAAACATTAACATTGATGCAAAATAAATTCACACAATCAAATCCAGAAACTTTGCAGCTAAGATAAATGGATTCAACAATGAATAAAATATCACAAGATATTATGGAAGTAATACCAAAATAATATTTAATTAATTTGAAACCTAGTTTGCAAGGGCCCATGATTTCCCTTCGAGCTACTGCGATTGCTTTTTCCTAACTCCCACACAACTTTTGCCAACTTCCATGCAACCTCTTCAAAACTGTGTGATTCCCTTTGTTTAATAAAATTTGCCTTTCGATGTAGGATGGCCAGGTGTCTTTCTTTGTTTGGTGTTGTGACTTCCTTAAAGATCTTGGTCGTTGCCTTTAATTTGTAATGCCCAGCTCCACTATGCAACGGTTTACTTTTTGAAGGATTTCTTGAGATCATAGAGGTGGCAACTTATTTCACCTATTGCAATTGCAATTCCTTTTTGACATTTGCAATTGCAATTCCTTTTTGACAGGAAAGGCTGTTGCACTGCCAACACTTTTCCTCCAGATCACCTCCAATATGGTGTGATCCCCTTAATACTTCTATACAATATTCTAATAAAGGTGTGATGCTAGTCTTTTTTATTTTAAATATTAACAAGTGATGGAGCAGCTAGATCCAATCCTCTAATCTATTCTCCAGCACATCAACACATTTTTAAATAATTCGCATGCCCCATAAAAATGGTATAGCCCTCTTTTGCAGCCAAAACTGGTATGGCTAGATTTGTTTTCTCTTGTGACCAGCAAATAAAATATAATTTATGATTTATTATGAAATAAAAGTTGATAAGGTGGAAAAGTGAAACCCAGGACTTAACTTAGGATTTCATATTGTTTCCACCATGCCTATCATTTAGAATTTGAAGGTGGCATGGGCACAAGACTAACTTACAACCTGAAAGGTGAGCCAATCAGCCCTTGGGTTTCAAATTCCTTTCAGAAGTGGGAGTTCGAAATGGATTTTGTATGAATGATGCAACTAGCCAACAATGAAAATGCACTACTCTGATGTGAAAACAACAAATCTAGAAAGTGACAGACAAATTTGATTATCAAAAACAGACTGAGCAAACCTGTGTGCACCTGTGGTTTGAATTCTGGCTTGAGTTGACTGGACGAAGTAGCCTAGAGCGCCTATGTCTGAGTAACTAAATTTGCTATCTATCTTCACAGTCCTCGGGTGTCTTGACTTTTTTTGTTTTTTCCCAATTGGTTTCCAAACAACTCTTGCAAGGACATATGTTATGCAAAATGGTATAAACATGAATATTGAAAGATTAATCATAAATAAGCTTTAGCTGCTGCAAGTAAATATGAGGATTTTATTCTTTCAAATACTGCTGTTACAACGTCAATGACCAAGAACAACCATAGATGTACTTTAGAAACCATTTGCCATAACAAACATTACAAGGAATGTAAATACCTCAAGGTGATTTGCTTTTGAGGCCATAACAGTCCTGTTGTGCATAATTTTCTGAGTGGTGACAGTCACTTATAAGGTCTGAAACTTCGTCAACAGTTCTCCAAAGTCACCCAACTGTAGCCAATAGGCTTCAAAGTTCTCTCCAAACAACTCCCTACAAATCTTCACTGCCCAGACCTGAAATTTTGGCATTAATCATCAGCTCACACCCATTTTTGAACAGTCATATTCATCACAGACCTGTTGTAGCTGTTCACAGGGGCTAGAAATATACAGGGGCGATTTGGCAATTAATTCCTTTTAAATTTCTGTGCACTTTAAACTGATATCAATCACCTAGAATCTCTTCTACAAGCTTAGACGCCTTCTTAGGGATGATTGCAGCCTTAAGCTAGAGCCTTAAATCCAACCCAACTCCCGATAGTCTCCTCCTATAGTTGTATGGCCTGTTTAGGGGCGATTTGGTTCTAGAAAATAACTCCCATCTTATAATCTCCTGCAATCTCCTATAATAGAATCACCCAGCATAAGCAAGTCAGTGGCAAAAACCCAAAAGCACAGCTTCATTCCATTGGTCAACAAATGCCAAAAGGAGGGGTACAGCCTGTCCTGCAAAGATACAGCCAGGTTTGGAACTCCTTCACAAACCTCCAAAAACACACTCCAAAAAGGCATCAAATCAGTACTAACATTCCCACATTTGCATATCAAAATACCTTAAATATTTTCATTATTATTGAAACCCTAGAAAAACCAAAACTCACATTCCCACTTTTGCATATCAAAATACCTTAAATATTTTAATTATTTTTGAAACCCTGGAAAAACCAAAACTCCATGAAAATCAATGTGTTTCTTGTGTGGAAACACCCAACCAACTGGAGTGGATCTCTCAGCACCGAAACTAGCAGCTAGAGATGAGGGTTGTCGTCCTCAACCAACAGTATACGAATCCTAAAGAAAATCCAACAGATTCTCCTTAAAGTTCACATATCCAAATGAGAGCTTAAAGAGTGATTAAACAAAAGACGAGGCAAGAATTAGGGCAACCTCATTTTGAAAACACTTTTTCCTCCAAAACCCCCTTGCTCTCCAACATTGCACTTTAACATTTTTAAAATAACATGAAATATTCCCCAAAGGGGCATCCACTTATAGGGGCAAATATTAAGCCTTAAAATTATGAAATTAACCTTCTTTCTAGGTGTCCATCATGAAATACATTGTCCCCTCTTTAAAAAAATGTTGCTCTACTAAGCCAAGGGGTCTTTTATAACCCATGCTCCTTCTCACTTATTTAAAATAGCAACTTTATCAACTTAAGTGATGAATAAACAAATAATAACTCCGACCACTGAGAGAACTCACCCCTACCAAAAATGGAAACTCTGCACAGAGCTGTTGAATAGGAGCCAAGACCAGTTACTAAATATAGCACTTACTAAAAAATAGTAAGAGAGCCAAAACTCCAAACTAGCCCAAATAAAGCTCAACCGGAACTTACTAAAAATAGTAACTAAAGATAGTAAATTACTAAAAATAGTCATCACCACTGGAAAAAACCCAAAAAAATGCAGAAAGCTCTCTAGCGACATCAATATACTCCTCTGATTATGTAGACATAGATCTCGAATGATAGCGCCAACTACCAAATAAGGAAACCCTAAAAAAGGGGGGACACTACATTGTTCCTCTCTATATCACAACGAAAGGTGTGAGGAAAATGTTAATGAAATATATATATATATGTCCAATAATGAGTTTCAAGAATTTGCACCACAATTTATTAATAGGCAAAAAAGGAATATAATTTAATTAAAAATGCATAAACAAGTCTATGATCCTATACTAACTTAGATGACAGATAGCTTACATTGACTTATTTTGAGATATCATTTTGCATTGAATGCGAACAATTTGTATATTTGCTAACTCTAAGAACATTAAAAGCATGAAAATAATCTTGAAGAGCACACAGAAAATACGGAGAGTAGAGGGGTGAATCAGTATTTCAAAACATTAAAAATTTAAACCATAAGAATCAGCAATCAAAAACTATAAAAGCAAACATCAACAAGAACACCAATTTCATGTGGAAAACCCTTTTGGGTAAAAAACCATGACAAATCAATAGCTTTCATTAACATCAAAGGGGCACCAACCCAGGAGACTACAATCTCCAAATTACAAAAGTGAGCACCAACTCACTAGAAGCACCAACTTCGAACAACTGAAGCACCAACTCCAACGTGAGCACCAACTCACTGAGAATTTTCACAACACTGTAATGTTGCATTCTTGATTACAAACAATGCCTTTACTTGAGCAGAGAGGCTCATACTTGTATAAGCGTTGTCCAAACTCAGAAATCCTTTTGCTCAAACTCTTAACTTTATCTACAACAAAACTTCAACTCTTTCCAATTTAACATTCTTTATGACATGTTGATGTTCAGAAATTTCAAAATCAGACTACACAGATTTAACACAACTCCCCCAAACCACACTTCAAATCATAAATGAGTCTTCATGATTCCTAGCACAAAATAACTCAAAACAGCACACCCTGCAATACTTGAGACTTCGTATAGAGGCCCCGATTAACTCACTCTGCTCACTCAATATGCAACTCGTAAGATAGCGATTGCATTTTCAAAATGCTCACCCCTTCCACATGATACAGCCAAGAGAAAATAAAATGCAGACATTATAGACTTAGCACGAATAGCAGCTCACTCCTTTCAAACGTTATGGACTTAGCGCAAATAGCATAATCCGACTTCTCTCTCACACATCCACACTTACACAAGTGATTTACATCTCCACACAGAATCGACTTTCAAAGAAAGCAACTACCAACCCAATGGAAAAGAGTTTTTGAAGAGCACACAGGAAATACTAAGAGGGGAGGTGAATCAGTATTTCATAACTTTTTTAAAACTTTAAACCAGATTAATCAAGTAAATCAGAAATCAGAACATTAAGAGCATCATCTAACACCATTAACAAGATAAACACCAGGATTACGTGGAAAACCTTTTCGGGTAAAAAACCACGGCAAAATATTGCTTTTATTTATCTCCAAAGGGCACCAACCTGATTACATAAGTGAGTACCAACTCAATGAGAGCACCAACTCCGATTTCATTTAGTGAGCACCAACCCACCGAGAGCACCAACCCTCTTTCACAGCACCAACTCTGAATATACCGAAGCACCAACTCCATACTTCAAAAATGAATCTGCAAAACGCTGATTCAAGCAATGCCTTCACATGAACTGTGAGGCACTCAAACTCATACACGCTGTCCACAATCAATTTTTGATTCACAACACCCACTAGATTCACACAGAAGTTCAACAGTTCCCTTTTAACACATCCTCACACAAAAACTTGAAATCACCTTTTACTCCACCTTACACATAGCACACTTAATCAAACTTTTGAATCCAATTCAAGCTTTTGTCTTCAACTAAGACATTTGTTGCATCCGAACAAAACACCCAAACGAACTTAAACACAGATATATATGTTCTACTCGAATATTACCAATTCTTTCTAACAGCCATACCCCACTCCTTCATGAACATAATCTGCAAATAATAAAATACTTCAATGACCACGATTCTAAGTCTCTAGAAGCTCATCACATAAGCTCACAGCATACACAGAAGGTTGTGCGCAAGAAGAAGAGAAAGATACAACAGCTCCAGGTCTGAAAATCGATACCAAATTCTTTCATATCAATGCTCGAACAAACTCAAAATCAAGCTTTCACATAACACTCAGGAAATAGAAATTTTAGCACCCGGAATTATGAACTCTGCAGCTTGAGCCTTAATCACATTCACAGGAAAACAGCACCTTCTTCAGAAGAAACATACTCCAAGATTTTCTTTTTACTACAGCTTGCATAGACACTGACTTATTAAAAAAACGTTGATAGCTTGAACTCATTCACATATCCACGATTGACAATAGAAGGCTCTTATTTTATTAGTCATGCATCAAACTCCATCAATAGAGGATATCGATGATTCTTTTTTATACACATAGCACAACTTTCACCCCTGAAGCCATTTCAAGTTTCAACACAAAGAGAGACCCGATGCTAATTATAACGAACTCAACATGACTCCATTCATAGATAGACAATATTACCAACAGCTTCATTCAACGTATATGATTTTTCATTCTTTGTATCCTTTTTAAATCTTCAAAGCTCAGTTGAAGCAACTCACAATAATCTTCTGGTATTCCCCCTTTTTTTTTTGTTCACCCGATTCCTCCACACAGACTAATCGCATACACTTCCAGAAAAATAAGAAAACCTCATAAAGAATTGTCAGTCATTGTTGAAAAACCATGACTATCCAAGAGAGTTCACATAATGCATGAGAAAGACAATAAATGAAAGAGCCTCTCAGACCATTGCAACGCATAGGAAGAACATACGATTTCTTTTTTTTCTGACAGATTCCAGAATATTCAAAAACGATTTCCCTTCAAAATTAAATGCCAAAAAGAATGCCTTTTATTTCTTCTAACAATGCCACTTCAAGCATGGAATAATATTTAACCGCCTTCATTACACAAAAACGTCTTCTTCCAGATAATCTACACCACAAATAAAAGAGGCCTCTATATATGTCCTCAGACAATATCCACGATAGACTTGAAAAATAAAACCGTCATCATTAACCAGGTTGCCAACATAGGAAAATGGTCTGCCAAAGCTTTTAAAAACTGTAACGGCCTCCATAGAAGAATATACGCCATCTAAGCAATTCCATTTTTAATATTTCCATCCCCATTGAATGTCTTCAAAGTAAACAAAAAAAAACGTCAATAGCTTCACTAAATACCAATCCCTTAATAAATTCGATTGCCTTTTTTAAAAAAAAACTTAAACGTTATCCTCATAACAAAAGTTGTCACTGCCAGGAATCTCCACCCACAATTTGATTTCATCATAAAATTTGACTCCAATTCAAAATTAGAGCCGCCTCACTGAGAAAAGCACGTCCTGTAGCCACTTTATGAAAAACCTGACACTATAGAAGAAATCGACGCATTAAAATGTCTTCAAAAATTTAAAAACCATCAGAACAAGGAAACCGAAATTTTGAAAGCAAACTCAGAATAGTTAAGCCGACTCAGCAAAGGAGTATTCCACGTCTCATAGTAAAGATGCTCCAAAAATAACATGTCCTCAGTTCAAAAACGATTCCTTTCTGAGCATAATTATGATATCAAAGAATGCGATATATTTTCTTTCAGCCACCCTCAAAAACGTCTTCATACTCAGACTTAATTTGAACTTAGCTGCCCAAAGATTTCTATTGCAATATAATTTGAGCCAATATCTTTCTATTTTCGTTACTCATGCTGTCAAATATCAAAAACGATTCTCTTCAGGAAACCACCATCAGAAAGATATCTGCTGTGTCAGTCTATCCGACACATGGACAATTCTTTCCGCCTGTAGCTTCAAATTTTGACTATAATATTAGCCATCGCATTTAAAAGAGTCGCCCAAACTACAGACCTCTAGACAAGTCGAACCAGACACATTAAACTCCATAAATAGAGAAGCCATTGATCGGAGACAAATAAAATGGAATCACTATGGTTACAAAAGTTGTCTCATAAAATAAATGACTTCTGGACTGTTGTGAAAATTTAGCACATAAGTTGACAAGTAGACTACCAAGTAGCTGATGCAGACAACCAAACAGCTCAAGCAAGCAGACAGATAGCTCAAGCAGCTCAAACACTTAGGCACATAGCTCAACCTTGACATCAATGACAAACTTATTCCAACAGTTTTACCTTCCACGATAATAGTAACTTTTTACATTTTCAAACTCTGCATCAAATCCAATATTAACTCTTGCATCTGAACATATACACTCCTACAAACACAGCCAATATTGAGCGCTACAATCAAAGACGATAGTGCTTAGCATTTTTCTCATACGCTAAAGCTCCCACAACACACACTACTCAGCTTGTGCCATAGTTAAAAAGGAAGCGATAAACTTGAATACTCGCGGCTTCACGCAATACCACACAGGATAATTGGCTCGGCTAAAAATTGACTTAACACCCATACCCTGTATTCTGAGCATGATAAAAAGAGTGGTCTAAGTTTTCTTAAAAGCCACGACGCCCTCCTTTGGAAACCATCACTGCAAAAATTTAAAACTTCATAAAATATCACAGCATATAAGAGATGTTTCAAGATGAAACTTTGACACCATGATTTCACGAAGGACCTGCAAAAGCAATAAGATGACAAAAAGAGTCCACATAATATCTGACATCCTTC